>ML394480.1:2508-59594 GCA_005239525.1 Nicotiana knightiana
CAAATAATTCTAATATTAATTAAAGGCTATTAATTATGTACACGTACGCGTGACATGATTTTTAGCGCACTAAATAAAATGAGTACACGTACGCGTGACTCGTCTCAGGATAATTTCTTAAAAGCGGTAATAGGCAAAAATATACATATAGGTCCTAGAAATGAGTAATTAGACAATTGAAGCCAAGTATGAATCACTAAGCGACCGTGCTAAAACCACGGAACTCGGGAATGCCTAACACCTTCTCCCGGGTTAACAGAATTCCTTATCCGAATTTCTGTGTTCGCGGACTGTAAAACAGAGTCCATTTTTCCTCGATTCAAGATTTAACCCGGTGATTTGGGACACCATAAACTATCCCAAGTGGCGACTCTGAATTTTAAATAAAATAATCTCGTTTCGATTGTCACTTAAATTGGAAAAACTCTCTTATTACCCTTACGGGGTATTGAAAAAGGAGGTGTGACACATAGCTGATAAATTCGGTGGCAACACAAGTCTGTAAGCCACCTCTCCCACTCTATCGAGGATCTCAAACGAGCCAATGTACCTAGGGATTAGCTTGCCATTTTTCCCAAATCTTATCACGCCCTTTATGGGCAGCACCCAAAGCAACACCCGCTCTCCGACCATGAATGCCACATAGCAAACTCTGCGGTCGGCATAACTCTTCTACATGGACTGAGCTGTACGAATTCTATCCTGGATGATCTTAACCTTATCTAAGCATCCTGCACTAAGTCCGTACCAAACAACCGAGCCTCTCCCGGCTCAAACCATCCCACCAGCGACCGACACCGTCTACCATATAATGCCTCAAAAGGAGCCATCTGAATGCTCGATTGATAGCTGTTGTTGTAGACAAACTCAGCTAATGGAAAGAACTGATCCCAAGAACCTCCAAATTCAATGACACAGGATCGTAGCATATCCTCCAAAATCTGAATAGTACACTCGGACTGTCCGTCCGTCAGAGGATGAAATGCAGTGCTCAACTCAACCCTCGTGCCCAACTCACGCCGAACTGCCCTCCAGAAATGCAAGGTAAACAGCGTACCTCGGTCAGAAATAATAGACATAGGCACACCATAAAGATGTACAATCTCCCTAATGTAGACCTCTACCAATCTCTTCGAGGAATATGAAACTTCCATAGGAATGAAATGCGCTGACTTGGTTAGCCTATCACCAATAACCCATATTACATCGAACTTCCTCTGAGTCTGTGAGAGCCCAACAAGGAAATCCATGGTGATACGCTCCCACTTCCACTTAGAAATCTCAATATGCTGAAGCAATCCACCAGGCCTCTGTTGCTCGTACTTAACCTACTGACAATTCAAACACCGAGCTACATATGCCACAATATCCTTCTTCCTCCTCCTCCACCAATAGTGTTTCCGAAAATCCTGATACATCTTTGCGGTGCCCGGATAAATGGAGTACCGGGAACTATGGGGCTCTTCTAAAATCAACTCACGAAGTCCATCCACATTGGGAACACAAATACGACCCTGCATCCGTAAAAATCCATCATCACAACCTGTACCGTGCCGCACCGTGTCCCTAAGGACACACAAATGAGGATCATCATATTGCCAATACCAAATACGATCAAATAATGAAGAGCGAGCAACAGTATAAGCTAGAAACGTTCGGGCTCAGAAACATCCAATATCATGAACCAATTTGCTAAAGCCTGAACATCCAAAGCAAGCAATCTCTCCCCGACCGGAATATATGCAAGACTACCCATACTGGTTGACTTCCTACTCAAAGTATCGGCCACCACATTGGCCTTCCCCGGATGATATAAGATGGGGATGTCATAGTCTTTCAACAGCTCCAACCAGCAACTGTGCCTCAAATTCAAATCCTTCTGCCTGAAAAAATATTGCAAACTCTTATGATCCGTGAACACCTCACATGACACGCCATACAGATAATGCCTGCAAATCTTCATCGCGTGGACAATGGCTGCTAACTCCAATTCATGAACTGGATAATTCTTCTCATGGATCTTCAACTAACGCAAAGCATACGCAATAACTTTTCCATGCTACATACACACTGCACCAAGCCCAACCCGAGATGCATCACAATACACAGTATATGGCCCTGAACATGTAGGCAAAACCAACACCGGCATCGTAGTCAAGGCTATCTTGAGCTTCTGGAAGCTCGCCTCACACTCCTCTGACCACCTGAACTGGGCACCCTTCTGAGTCAACCTGGTCATCGGAGCTGCAATAGACGAAAACCCCTCCATAAACCGACGATAATAGCCCGCCAAACCTAAGAAACTCCGGATCTCTGCACCTAATGTGGGTCTAGGCCAATCCTTGACCGCTGAAATCTTCTTAGGATCCACCTGAATACCCTCTGCTGATACAACATGACCCAGAAATGCAACTGAACTCAACCAAAACTCACATTTCGAAAACTTAGCATATAACTGACTGTCCTTCGGACTCTGGAGAACGACTCGAAGGTGCTGCTCATGCTCCTCCTGGCTTCAGGAATAAATCAGAATATCATCAATGAAGACAATCACGAAGGAATCCAAAGGCCTGAACACTCGGTTCATCAAGTCCATGAAAGCTACGGGGGAATTGGTCAACCAGAATGACATCACTAACAATTCATAATGCACATACCGAGTGCGAAAAGTTGTCTTAGGGACATCGGATGCCCTAATCCTCAATTGATGGTAGCCAGATCTCAAATCAATCTTCGAAAATACCTTGGCACTCTGAAGCTGATCAAACAAATCATCAATCCTATGTACATCCTCATCAACCCATCTTTCTTCTAAACAAACAACACTCGCGCACTCCAAGGCGAGACACTAGGCCTAATAGAGCCTTTATCAAGCAAGTCCTGCAATTGTTCTTTCAACTCATTCAACTCTGGCGGGGCCATACGATATGGTGGAATAGAATTGGGCTGAGTGCCCGGAGCCAAATCAATGCAAAAGTCAATATCCATGTCGGGTGGCATACTCGGCAGGCCTGCTGGAAGCACCTTTGGAAACTCACGGACAATGGGCATAGACTCCATAGAAAGAACCTCGGCACTAGAATCACAAACATAGGCCAAATAGGCTAAACAACCCTTCTCGACCATACACCAAGCCTTCATATATGAGATAACCCTGCTGGAAGAATCACCAAGAGTCCCTCTCCACTCCATTCGAGGCAACCCTGAAAATGCTAAGATCACGGTCTTGGCATGACAGTCCAGGATGGCATGATAAGGCGACAACCAATCCATCCCCAAAATAACATCAAAATCTACAATATCAAGGAGTAGAAGATCTACACTGGTCTCAAGACCACCAATAACCACTACACACGAATGGTAGACTTGATCTACCACAATAGAATCACCCACCGATATAGACACATATACAGGAGTACCCAAAGAATCACAAGAAATCACCAAATAAGGAGCAAAGTAAGATGACACATAGGAATATGTGGACCCTGGATAAAATAAAATCGAAGCATCCCTGCTACAAACTGAAACCATACCTGTGATAATCGCATCAGAGGCCTCAGCCTCACGTTTGGCTCGAATAGCATAACATCGGGGCTGGGCCCCACCACTCTGAACTACATCCCTGGGATGGCCTCATGCAGGCTGACCTCTACCTCTACTAGCCTGGCCTCCACCTCTAACTGCCTGCCTCCACCTCTAACACCTCGACCCCACCTCTGGCTGGCTCAGCAGGTTATGGAACACCTGGTGCGGGAACCATGGCACGAGAACCCTGGTGCTGAGAACTACTCGAAGCTCGAGGGAAATATCTAGCAATGTGCCCCGGACCACCACAAATATAACAAGATCTCGGCTACTAAGACTGTTGGCCCTGAAAATTGGCCTTAACAACCTGACTAACAACTCTGAAAACTATAGAGCGGCAGTGCACTAATAGGAGCTGGTGGTGCACTGTAGGGCAACTGATTAGAATACTGCATGTGAGAACCACGACCACCTGGAGCACTGCGAGAAACTTGAAGTGCTGACTGAAACGGCCTAAGCGGATGCCACTACCAAAAGAATCCCCGCCCCCAGATGAGGCACCACTGAAACTGCAAAAATTATGGGGCCTCTTGTGAGACCCTTGACCACTCCCATGTAATAGAACCATCTCAACTCGTCTAGCCACATTGGTTGTATCTTGGAAGGAAATATCACTCCTTGTCTCCTTCGCCATCTGCAATCTGATCGGCTGAGCCAGTCCCTCAATAAATCTCCTCACCCTCTCTCGGTCTGTGGGAAGTATCATAATAGCATGACGATCCAAGGTAATGAATCTAGTCACACACTGAGTGACAGTCATAGAACCCTGCTGGAGATGCTCAAGCTTCATCCTATAATCCTCTCTCTAAGTGATAGGGAGAAACATCTCCAGAAACAAATCGGAGAACTGGGCCCAAGTCAAAGGCGGTGATCCCGCTGGTCTAGCCAAACTATAATCTCTCCACTAGGTCATGGCGGGATCTGACAGATAGAAAGCAGCAAAGTCGACCCCATTGGTCTCCACTATCCCCATGTTACGTAGAACCTCGTGGCAGCTATCCAAATAGTCTCGGGGATCCTCTGAAGATGCACCACTATAAGTAGTAGTAAACAACTTGGTGAACCGGTCGAACCTCCACAAAGCATCAGCAGACATAGCTGCTCCATCACTGGCCTAAGCCACAATACCCGACAGAATTGCCCCAGCTATCTGAGGTGCTGGGGTCTGGAACTGAGAAGCCAACTGCTCTGGAGTTCGAGTAGCGGGAGTCTGGGATCCTCCCCCATACTGAGAGACGGCTGATGTTGAAGGAGGTAAACCTGCCTGAGGAACGCTCTTCATGAAGCCCGCTAGACGGACTAGAGCATCCTGGAGTACCGAGGTGGCAATGAATCCCTCGGGAACCTGAGCTGGTCCAACCGGGACTGTCTTGGTAGGAACCTCATTAGCAAACTCTACCTGAGGCTCCGCCACTGGGGCTGCCGCTCTGGGCTGAGCTCTGCCCGTGCCCCGACATCTAGCACGGCCTCGGTCTCATCATCGGCCCTTCGTACGAGCTCCAACTGAAGACTCAAGCTGTTGATCAGTGGATGAAGAAGCAGGTGTCTCGCCATCTGCGAGAAAATAGAGTAAAATTGAGTTAGCATTGAGAATTCAAATACTCAACAATGATTAATACCAAGGAAATATCACCAACATGGATAATTATCAAGTTGAACTAAAATAATGCTGAATGAATAATCACATAAATCACGATATTCGACGCACGAACATACTTGACACCAACGTATACATACTCGTCACCACACATATACGTTGAACAAAATACTAACACGTAGCACATAAGGCACAATACATATTCCCTCAAGCTAATGTTAAGCAAAACACTTACCTCGAATTCCACGACCAACTGAAGCCTCAATTATTGCCTTCCCTTTAGATTTCTCCTCCAATTCAATTGTATCTAGACATAATTAGCTTAATAAAATAAATAAATGCTAAATAATTCAACACCAATGCTTAATTATGAGTTTGTCTATCATTCTTCCCAAAAAGTCAAAACTCGATCCCGGGCCCGCTTGGTCAAAACACGAGGTTCGGACCAAAACTCGAGGTCTATATAATCAGTTTCGGAATCTGACCTCGAATCGAGGTCTAAATTCTCAAAATCCCTAATTTTATACCCTTCAAGAACAAGATTTAGGCCTAAAAATCTAATGGGTGTTAATGGAAAATGAGATTAGAAACACGAACCTATGATTTGGTGATGAAATCCCTCTTCAAAAATTTCCCAAAGTCGGATTCTATGGAAGAAAATATGAAATGGGGTTTATTCCCGTTTTGGCTACTGTTTTAAGACCCCTGAGCTGACCCTCTACGCGATCGCGCAGGGTCTGCTATGTTCGCATAGTACTGGCCCCCAATGGCCTTCGCGATCGCGTGCCTTTGGTCGCGTTCGCATAGGGTTTTCTTGAGTTCCCTGACTAGCCCCCTCCCCTATATGCCTTTGCATACATAGGGTGGCGTTCGCATAGAGCATCCTCCTAATTCTCCGCGTTCGCATAGAACAAACCGAGCCTTTTCCTCGTTTACCCTTCGCGTTCGCGCAAGTCCACGCATTCGCATAACACAAAGTACTAGACACCAGATACATCAATTACACTATAATTTTCAACTTACCCGAGTCCTCGGGGCTCCAAACCAAACATGCACCCAACCCTAGAAATATCTTACGGACTTACTCGTGCGATCAAATTGCCAAAATAACATCTTAAACAAAGAATTTAGCATAAAAATCAAAGGAAAATCTCAAGAACTTTCAAAGTTTTAATTTTCATAACTACGGGTCTGAATCACCTCAAATGACCTCCGTTCTTTACCATATTTTACAGGCATCACCCAAATACTATATTAAACATGTACCGGCTCTGAACCAAAAATACGGGGCCGATAACATCAATTTCAAATATAAACTAATTTTTCGAAAACTCTTATAATTTCAGTAAAATAATTTCATTCAAAACTTCATTTCTCGGGCTTGGGACCTCAGAATTCAATTCCGTTCATACGCCCAAGTCCCATATTTTCCTACGGACCCTCCGGGACCGTCAAATCACGGGTCCGGTTTTGACTCCGTTTACACAAAATATTGACCGAAGTCAACTTAAATTCAATTTTAAAGGAAAAATTAGAATTTTTCTCAGTTTTGCATATAAAAGCTTTCCGGATATACGCTCGGCCTGCGCACGCAAAATGAGGTGAGATAAAAGGAGGTTTTCAAGGCCTCGGAACACAATTTTGACTTCTAAAACAAGAGATGACCTTTTGGGTCATCACAGTAATGCGGACCTGCTCGAGGCCTCAAATCACCTCAAACAACATCGAAATCGAGAATCGCAACTCGATTCAAGCTTAATGAACTTAGAACTTCAAACTTCAAAATTCGATGCCGAAACCTATCAAACCACGTCCGATTGACCCCAAATTTTGCACACAAGTCACATTCAACATTACAGACCTGCTCCGACTTTCAGAATCGGAATCTGACCCCAATATCAAAATTTCCACTTCTGGTCGGACTTCTTAAAATCATCAAATTTCTAACTTCAGCTAAATGACTCCAAAATGACCTACGGACCACCGAATTTACTTCCGATCACGCTCCCAACACCAGAATCACCATACAGAGCTATTCTCAGACTCGGAATCCCAAACGGACATCAATATTAGTGAAATGCACTTCTACCCAGACTTATGAAATTCTTCGAAAATTGTAAGTTCCACAATATGCATTGAAACACTCCTGGGTCATCCAAAACCCGATCCGAACATACGCCCTAGTTCGAAATCATCATACGAACCTGCCGGAACCTTCAAATTTTGATTCTGAGCTCGTTTACTCAAAAATCCAATCTCAGTCAATTCTTCCAACTTAAGGCTTCCGAAATGAGAATTTTCTTTCCAATTCGACTCCGGACTTCCCGAAATTCAATTCTGACCACACCTACAAGTCATAATACCTGAAATGAAGTTGCCCATGGCCTCAAACCGCCAAACGACACATTAGATCTCAAACAAAATAAGTCGGGTCGTTAAATGTTATTAGTAAGGAGTATGATGGTACATTTGATGTGCCTTCTTCCTTTCTGGATTTTATAAAATCCATAAAGTCTTTATATAAAGGGTGTTCTTTATTGCCACCTGGAATACATGCTATGTTAGCAGCTACCAATTGTTGGTTACCCATTTGAGCGAGAATATTATTCCATCTGCCATAGGAAGATGTCTTTCCTTTTCCTCTATTCCGAGGAGGTCTGTATGCATCCCTCATAATCTGTAGTCGACAAATATAGAACTACGAGTTGAAATATTCTCTGGTAAGAAAATCAGGGAGAGTATTATCTGACCCTTTTTTGTATATTATCTCAAAATCAAATGGGGCTGGTAATGCTTTCCACCTTGCAAACATCTGTTTGGAAACATCATGTTTGAAATCTTTATTAAAGATAAATTTTCTACTTGGCAATCTGTTTTTATTAAAAAAGTTCTGATTATATAAATCAGTCTGGAATTTCATAACACATTTTACTATAGCAAGGATTTCCTTAGCTATAGTGGCCTAATTCTTTTGAAAATTATTCCATTTTCCCGAATATAATTGAACAAGATATTCTTGTTTATCCATTGTAGAACACTATTTGAGTAGTCCTCCATACCGAATATCTGAGGTATCGGTTTCAATAATTTTTTCCCAAGTAGGGTTAGCAAGAGTTAAACATGGAACATTATTAACCTTATGTTTAATTCTTTTGACTGATTTTGTATGACTATATGTCCATGCTTTAGGATTTTTCTTTAATCTATTATAAAGAAGAGCAGTATCTTTTGCCAAATCATTTATGAACGGAGATATATAATTGAAGCTTCCTAAAATCTTTGAAGCTGAGTTTTATCAGTAATAATATCAGGGAATTAAGAAGAAAACTTTATACTCCTACTAATGGGAATGATTCTTCCGTTTTCTATATTATGACCAAGAAATCCGATATTATTTTGATAAGCATTTTTGGTTTGGATATTACGAAACCATTTTGGATAATAATTTTTTTGAATAAATCCAAATGTTTGAAATGTATTTCAATATTTTTTTGAAAATATAAAAATATCATCAATATAGACTATTATAAAGTTAGTATAGGGTAGGAAAATATCATTCATAATTTTCTGAAATTCGGATGGAGCATTTTTTAATCCAAAAGGCATAACATTCCATTCATATTTACCCATTGGAACATTAAAATCCTTTTTATATTTATCATTTTTAGATATTTGAATTTTCCAATAACCTGATTTTAAATGAAAATTTGAAAATATTATGGCACCATGTAATCTATCCAGTAGATACTTTTTATTAGGAATATGATATCTAATCCATTTCAAAACTTTATTAAGAGGTTAGTTAATTACAAATCGAGGAACTCCTCGTTCTTGTTCAGCATGTTTATTAACATAAAAAGATGTACAAGACCATTTGGGTTGTCAGGACACCAAAACACCCGTCGTGATGGCGTATGTCGTGGAATCAGGCAAGCCACACATTTTATTGAAGTAGGATTTGTTTTTCAGAAAAATAGTAAATTCAGTAGCAAAAATATCAACAATGATCTATTTAAAAGATTAACATAAAAAACGTCATTTAAAAACCAATCCCAGATCTAGTGTCACCGAATCATGAGCTACTACAAGGTAAGAGTGCCGAAATACATAATAGACAACATAGTCGGAAATAATAAAAATGCGAAAGGAGGATAAAGAATGAGCAATCGAGGCTGCGATCGCCAGCTGCTACCTCGAAGACTCCAGGGAACTCAGTCAACCAGTCAACCTCTACTACCCGGCCGCGATGAACCTGGATCTGCACCCAAGGTGTAGGGGGTAACGTGAGTACACCAACTCAGAAGTAACGAACCCAAACTATAGGGTGAGAGGTAGTGATGGACTAGACCTCAGCAATTAAATAAGACAGTGTACATAATGTAGACATGCTCGCAGTTTATCAAAGGATGGAAAACAGAATGTGCCAGATATGTCCAGTATCCCATGTATGAATCAGTATACTCTACATGACAATGTATGAACAATGTAGAAATGCACGAAGTACTCACAACTCTCACATAGCAGTCCACTCAGTACTGTAATGGGCTCTCAGGCCTAGGGGAAAATCCATCCCCGAATATGCATAAACACCGGTGACCGTAGTCACTCAGTACTGAGGAAAAAGGCCAATCCAGCCCTATGGAGAAGTTCCATCTTCACAACACAACCCTCGGACAAGATCCATGTCCAGGGACGATCCATCCCTCACATACCATCAACTTCAGAAAAGATCCATGTCACGACCCCAAATCTAAACTAGTCGTGATGGCGCCTATCGTGGAACTACGCCAGCCAAATTAACAGATAAAGACATGCCGAATGTTAAAAACAACCCCAAGATCCCGGAGTTACTGGTGATGAGCATCTGAAAAAAATATACAAGTTTGGAAATAAACTCTACAATAGTAAGAAAGAGAAGGGCAAGGCTGTGGACGCGTGCAGCTACCTCGCTAATCTCCATGAATCTCTGGCACAGTAAACAAACTCTTAGTCAGCCCTAGCACATGAATCTGCACACAAGGTGCAAGGAGTAATGTGAGTAGGCCAACTCAGTAGTAATGAAAGTAAATAAGGTCTGACTAGTAAGAAACACATAAAAATCAGGTCGTCAAATCACAAGAGGCACAGTCTTTCCTTCCAACAGTGTATACGTTAAATTATCACGCTTAAAAGCCGATTTCAATCAAAACCATTTGAGAATATAGTTGCCAACAGTTTATATATAACTTTCAAGAAGTGTAGTGTAAAAATGATGAAAATCATAAAAAGCCTCTCGGGCAAAAACATATATCAGAAACTACCCCTCGGGCGTAGTATCACTCATAATCAGCCCCTCGGGCATACCTCACAGTCACTCATAATAAGCCTCTCGGGCAACCTCACAGTCACTCATACCTCCCAATCACTCGTCACTCGTCACTCGTCACTCGGCACTCGGCACTCGGCACTCAGTAGTTTCCTGCGCTCATTGGGGTGTACAAACTATGAAGGGGATCCTACAGCCCAAGCGCTAATATCAATCCATCTCGTGGTATAATCACTTAGGCTCTCGGCCTCTCACATATCATAAACAATGAAACATGTTACGGCGTGCAGACCGATCCCATAGTATCCTCACAACATAGGCCCTCGGCAACACTCAGTCAGAAAACTCTCAAAAAGCCACTCGGGCTATCAATAAACGGGGTACTCGACCAAAAATATTATTTGACATCACAAAAGAGTATAAATAAGATTGAGTTTCGAAATCAGTTAAACAGGATACGACTGAGTATAAATCAAAATCAATATAGTGAGGAATAGCAGAAAACAGCCCCCAAAGGGTCTAAACAGGTCGGCGCAAGGCTCCAAACATGGCGTACAACCCAAAATATAGTAATAGTCTTAAAACATGAAATATCATATGATTTAGAATCAAATACGCAACTCAATAGTTGCCACGGGATGGACAAAGTCACAATCCCCTATCAGTGCACGCCACACACTCGTCATCCAACATGTGCGCCACTCCAAAAATAGTGAGAAAATACGAAGTCCAGGGTTTCATACCCTCAGGACAAGATTTACAGTCATTACTTACCTCAAACTGACCCAAATACTAATCCGCGCTGCTCTTGCCTCTCGAATATGCTCCTGATGGCTTCGAATCTAACCAAAACCAGATTAATATCATCAATATACACTAAAGGAACAAAGCCAACTCGAAAATTATCAAATTTAACTAAAATTCCCGAAATTGGCCAAAACCGACTCCCGGGCTCACGTCTCGAAATTCTATAAAAATCACACCACAACAATCTTCATCCTTTCCCGAGTATATACATATAAAATGCATCGAAATACAACCACAAATGACCCCTAAATTCCTAAATTCTAAGTCTTAAATTCCCAAGACCTAAACCCCCAATTTATACCATTAAATTCCAAATTCCATGCTTAATCCGTCAAATATTAACATAGAATCGAGTTTTAGGTTCAAATACCTTACCTCAAGGAAGTCCTCTTGATTTCCTCCTTCAAAACTCTCTCCCAGAGCTTAATCCCGGATGAAAATATTGGAGAAATGGCTCAAAATCGCGAAGGCTAGTATTTATAATCTCCTGTCCAGAGGTCGCGCACTTGTGGATCCGCACCTACGGTCCCAGGTGCGCACATGCGGACTCCACTCAAAAACCAAACCTCCGCAACCGCGCTCACAGTTCCGCATTTGCGGCTTCGCAGGTGCAGTAAAACACTCACACCTGCGGAACTCCTCCAGCCCACCAGAATCTGCACCTGCGCCCCTTTCTCGCACATGCGGCTCTCGCACCTGTGCTCTACCATCCGCAGGTGCGGCCACACCAGAGGGGCAACACCAGTAGCAGTTCAACTGTATTTTTCCCACTTCAAAGTCCCCGAGGGCCATCCGAAATAAACCCGAGCCCCTCGGGACCCCAACAAAAAATACAAACAAGTCATAAATGATTACTCGGACTTAATCGAATTCTTGGAACACCCAAAATAACATCGAAACTCCAATTCAATCCATGATTCGAGCCTAAGATTCCTAAAGCTTCCGAAAATCACCAACGATGCCGAAACCAACCAAAACACATCCTAATGACCTGAAAATTTGCACACACGTACAAAATGACGCTACAAACCTGTTCCAACTTTTGGAATTCCATTCCGATTCCGGTAGCTTATATTCCATTGCCGATCGAAAATCTCCAAAAATCCAATTTCGCCAATTCAAGCCAAATTCTACCAGGGACCTCTGAATAACATTCCTACTACTCCTAAGTCCCAAATCACCTAACGAAGCTATCTGAACCATAAAAACCACATTCTGAGATCAGATACCTATAAGTCAACTTTTGGTTGACTTTTCCAACTATTGAACCAAGCTAAGAGACTAAGTGTTTCATTTCTCTCCACAATCACTCTGAACCCTATCCAACCAACCCACCACCACACACAAGAGATGAACCACACAAGCATTGAAGCAGAAATGGGGAAAACGGGCTAAACTATCGGAACGACCGATCGGGTCGTTACATTCTCCCCCACTTAAAGATACGTTCGTCCTCGAACGTGCCCAGAGTTGTTCCAAAACCACCAAAATTTTCGTGTACCCTACTAGGCACATATACGGGGGTGATCACACGTCACTATATCCCACAGGTCTAATATTACAACACAGTTGAAATTTTGAGATCCAACCTGACCCATAAACTTTAGAACCAAATTTCCACTTCTGAAATAATTTACAAGATCAAAATTGCACAACTGAAAACTGAATAAGTGTTAACACGTTGTATCAAGCCATATCCGGGACCCAAGATGTAATCACATGAAATGCCACATGCCTCAAACACTCATAGCCATAACTCCAAATCACAATAGCTGCTCGAAACGACTCAATACTGGTAAATAACCTCTTATCAAGGAAAACCTCACTCTAATCTCATACACAACAAATGACAAAAGAAACGATAGAAACTAGCAACCATTCGTAAGATCAATAAGTGATGGAACTCCTTCCCTTCGAGAGGAATAATAGCAAAATTTTTAAGTTGATCAGCATCAATATCCTCCCAAATACACCGCAACCAGACCCGGTAGAACCCATTCCGGGTCCGATGACCTCTTCTCATTTACCACAACCACTCTAGTGACGTGACACATCAATACAGCTGAAAGCCACAATGCGTGCAGTCCGTGCAAAAATATATAACATCTCACGTGCACTCAAATCATGGAAAATTACTCCACTTCAAGAGCTGTACCGCAAGCCCACCAGTATCACCACAACACAATGCTGAGAGCCCATCATACCTCGTAGAACCGGAACACACGAATCTAGCTCGAAGGATCATACCTCCACAAAACATCGCTGCAATGAGTGACCCTATCCCCACACTGGTCCACATGAAATACTTCGAGCCACCTTGCTCAAAATCAATAACCATGCACAATTCGACATCAAGTACTCAAAATGCATTTGAATAACCATGGGGATTCGTACGATACCATGCCACACAAACCCGAAAGCACATAACCAATACATTCCAATCTCGAAATACCCAACTACTTACCTTCCTCGAATCCCGCTATAAAGCCCAATTAGATCTGCACCATATGTTCATATAACCAACAATCACAGCCCCTCGCAACACCGAAAGGTAACTCATTGATCACTCCAGATCACGAATAAACTCAATGAAAATAGAATGGTACGTCCCTCAACAATATCAATTCGGAGAAAACAATTCCGAGTTGATGCAGAACACACACCTATACTGGCCTACCAATGAACCCTAAGTCAACTTCAGATACGTGCAACATATAAATAACTCTCAGAAAGTTCACAATGACGGAATCATGGCACATACTAAATCTGACTAGCTTTGCTCAAATTTTCACTGCCCACAACTGCAAAATAACCTGTCTACGAGAACTCTCAGTCTCGAAGTCCATGAAGCGCACGAATCACCACATCTGATCCCAACTCCACCACTCGAATATATAACGCATCCCTAACACTCAGTCATTCCACGAAGGATACCCCTATAATTCTTCCGTGCCACCAAGCAACCTTGAATATCAGCAGTCGATCCAACAAGAGAGCATCGCAATACCAATGAAGCACCCTTAACTCCACACATTTCCCTTTCTGAAATGTATACCCTGATCAAGCCACCAGTGATATCATCTACCTAGTCATCTGAAACTGCCAATGCTGCCTAGGAATTTTTGACCTTCCCCCAAGAACTGAACCGTGACCTCACATATGAAAATCTCAACTCTACAAAACATACAGTATACGCCATGCCATCCTGTTATAAATATGAGAACATCATGATCCCTTCCAAGCCACAAGAAATTAAGTACCCAACTGGCCACAAACTTTCCAATTGATCCCATTTAGAAGAAAAATCACTATACATCACCTGCACCTCACACCAGTAGAAAATATGCATCTCTAACCGTGGTAGAAACCATCAGGAACTATCTGAATCCCATTTGTACAACACCAAACCATCAGGACTAAATCCTTCTAACTCAACCAAGCAACGCAGGTCACCAGAATCCAAGAGAATTGCTAAGAAACACCTGTAAGAACTCATTGCCTCATAAACACCCCAAAGAACTAATCATATCCCTTACCATGCCGATCCGACCTACTACAAAGTTGTCCTATTTATCCAAGTTCCTTCTGATGTACCTTCGAATTGATGCTTCTCCTTGCTATAATACCACAATTCTCAACCTAGACTCACCACACGAGACCCAAGCATAAGACTATACCCTCTAAGGATCGTAAGCCGCTGAATAGTCTCTCAAATATCCCCAAAAGTACGACATTCAAAATACTTACCCTGGAGACACTTCCTGCGAATCTAAATCCATTACCTTCACTTTCCTAATACTGATATGTAGAATCCATGATAATGTAGAAATTCCACAAGTCTTGACACCCTCCAACGTAAATCTCGATTCTAGCCAAGTACACACCTTGAAGATTACCAATTGTTGCGTATAACCTTTAATCCGTCAGAACCATTCTCGAGAGTCAACCACTCTACAAAAGTCTCAACTAAACAGATCAAACAGATCAAGCGACCTGACCCCACTTGCACACCAACATACTAGGAAGTAACCCACACTTCGAAGCAACCAAGCAAATTCCTACTTCGCACACACTACCGCATTTACCGTTACAACTCAATCATTCGGTAAAACCCATCTACCAATAGAGTACATTACCACCTGTATCCAAAAATTTTCATTACTCGAGTCTTCTCAGACTCCACCTCTGCAGGTCATAACTGATTCACCAGTATACCTTGAACTGAACCCAATACCTTGCATAATCGTGCAACCAACTTATCATTAGCAGCCTCCCCCAGTTGGTTCAAAGCCATAGATCAAAACACTCAATTACTAACAATGCCCACACACTATCACCGCCACAATACCACAATGAGATTCAACTATATCCTTCATAAGCTCATATAACACAAACCATATAATATCCCCAATCATTTCCAAATCTCGCATTCACCATTGGAATAGACGTGCCAACTTCCACAAGCGATCTAAACGCAAATTGCAACATATATCAATTAGCGGTAAAAGAGAACTTGCTACAAAACAACATAATGATCACACTAACTCAAGACACCCCGCGGGAACAAGTCCCGCATGCTTAGCCTCAAACTGATCTCTCTCTATACCCTTCCAAACATCATAGATATTACGCAATCACTCTATCCTTCTGCATTTACACATAGCCGACGCCTACCCTTGAGGCATCAAAACACGCACTATAAGAACCTGAAGTTGATGGTAGAGCTAACACTGGAGCTATGGTCAAAGCAATATTGAGCTTCTAGAAGCTCTCCCCACACTCGTCTGACCACCTGGATACCTTTACTGGACACCACGTGTCCCAAGAACGCTACCGAACTGAGCAAAAACTCACACTTGGAGGACTCCACATAAAGCTCCTCCTCCCTCAATCTTTATAATACCATTCTTAATTGTTGAGCATGCTCCTCCTGGCTACGAGAGTACACAAGGATGTCAGCAATGAACACAATAACAAACGGATCCAAATACAACTGAAATACGTTGTTCATCAAATGTATGAACGTTGCCAGGGCATTGGTCAGCCCAAAAGACATCACCAAATCCTTCAATACACTCACAACTCGAGGCCATATGACAACTCAAGACATAAGTCAAACACTCAACAATTCTTGCTACATCTCCGGCCAATTCTTTTCGCCACGATCAAACAATCTAAGCACATCTCACCATCAAATCACACTCACCGCATAGTCATCTAGCCACAAAATCCCATCAATAAGGACACGAACGGACATATAAGTCCCAAATGCACCTGTTCACACAATCGAATCTCAATAGTCAAGCTACAGACAAAACCCAGCCTCAAGTCCTCCAAACTAGCCCATTATCAATATGCTAAAAATCACATCTCATCCATGGAAGTCCCAAGCCATCGATGCACGGCTGATACTGAGCGCGCGCGTGCACATTCCAATACATGTAAAGAATTCAAGAGTTACATTTTTAGCTGAATAAATGGATTTGCACAAAAAGAAATCAAGAATGTGAGATTTTCCTAAGGGTTTTGTAGCCTCTCGAAGATAAGTCCAGACGTCTTCACACCGATCTGCAAGACTCTACTAAACATGCTCATGACTGGTGAGTCCTATGTAACCTACGCTCTGATACTAGCTTGTCACGACCCCAGATATAAACTAGTCATGATGGCGCCTATCGTGGAACTAGGTCAGCAAAATTAACACTTAAAACGTAAAGAATATTTCATTTATATCATTACTAAACTGATAATCCATAAAGGTTTCGCTTAATCATTTTTAAAAACAGATAAAGCCACGCCGAATGTTAAATACAACCCCAATATCCCGGATTCACTAGTCATGAGCATCTGAAGAAAACATACAAGTCTGGAAAATAAACTCTACAATAGTATGAAGGAGAAGGTCAAGGATGTGGATGCGTGCAGCTACCTCGCTATTCTCCGTGAATCTCTGGTACAGTAAACCAACTCCCAGTCAGCCCTAGCACCTGAATCTGCACACAAGGTGCAGGGATTAAATTGAGTACCCCAACCCAGTAATAATGAAAGTAAATAATGTCTGAGCAGTAAGAAACATATAAAAATCAGGTCATCAAATTACAAGAGGCACAGTCTTTTTTTCCAACAGTGTATACGTTAAATCATCACGCGTAAAAGCAGAGATTTCAATAAAAACCATTTGAGAATATACTTGCAAACAATTTCAATATAACTTTCAAGAAGTATGGTGTAAAAATGATAAAAATCATAAAAAGCCTCTCGGGCAAAAACATATATCAGAAACTGCCCCTCGGGCATAACATCACTCAAAATCAAATCCTCGGGCATACCTCACAGTCACTCATAATAAGCCCCTCCGGCAACCTCACAGTCACTCATGCCTCCCAATCACTCGTCACTCGGCACTCGCACTGAGTAGGTACATGCGCTCACTGGGGGTGTACAGACGCCGGAGGGGGTCCTACAACCCAAGCGCTAATATTAAGTCATCTCTGGGCATAATCACTCAAGATCTCGGCCTCTCATATATCATAAACAAAGTAACATGTTGCGGCATGCAGTCCGATCCCATAATATCCTCACAACATAGTCCCTCGGCCACACTCAGTCAGGAATCTCTTAAAAAGCACTCGGGCTATCAATAAACGGGGTACTCGATCCAAAATATCATTTTACATACAAAAAAATATAAATAAGACTGAGTTTCGCAATCAGTTAAACGGGATACGACTGAGTATAAATCAAAAGTCAATACAATGAGGAGAAGAAAACAGCCCCTAAGGGGTCTAAACAGGTCGGTGCAAGGCCCCAAACATGGCGTACAACCCAAAATATAGTAATAGTCTTAAAACATGAAATATGATATGATTTAGAATCAAATACACAAATCAATAGTTGCACGGGATGGACCAATTCACAACCCCCTATCAGTGTATGCCACACACTCGTCATCCAGCATGTGCGCCACTCTAAAAATAGTGAGAAAATATGAAGTCCGGGGTTTCGTACCCTCAGGACAAGATTTACAGTCATTACTTACCTCAAACCGGCCCAAACACTAATCCGCGATGCTCTTGCCTCTCGAATCGGCTCATGATTGCTCCGAATCTAACCAAAACCAGAATAATATCATCAATATATGTTGAAGGAACAAAGCCCACTCAAAAATTATCAAATTTAACAACAATTCCCGATATTGGCCAAACCCGACCCCTGGGCCCACTTCTAAAATTCTATAAAAATCACATCACAAGAATCCTCATCCTTTCCCGAGTCTATACATATAAAATGCATCGAAATCCAACACAAATGACCCCTCAGTTCCTAAATTAAAGTCTCAAATTCCCAAGCCCTAAACCCCCAATTTATACCATTAAATTCCACTAATTCCACGCTTAATCCGTCAATATCAACATAGAACCGAGTTTTAGGTTGAAATATCTTACCTCAACGAAGTCCTCTT
Source organism: Nicotiana knightiana (assembly GCA_005239525.1). Lineage (NCBI taxonomy): Eukaryota > Viridiplantae > Streptophyta > Magnoliopsida > Solanales > Solanaceae > Nicotiana > Nicotiana knightiana. Next base: position 21,265 of record ML394480.1, read on the forward strand.
GGTTTCCTCCTTCAAAAACCTCTCCCAAAGCTCCGGATGAAAATATTGAAGAAATGGCTCAAAATCGCGAAGGCTGGTATTTATACTTTCTTGTCCAGAGGTCGCGCACCTGCGGTCATGTACACACACATGCGGACCCGCACCTGCGGTCCTAAGTGCGCACCTACAGACTCCACCCAAAAACCAAACCTCTTCACCTGCGCTCAAAGTTCCGCATCTATGGCTTAGCATGTGCGGTAAAACCCTCGCACCTGCAGAACTCCTCCAACCCACAAGAATCCGCACATGTGCCCCTTTCTCACACCTGCGGCTCTCGCAGCTGTGCTCAACCATCCGCAGGTGCGGCCACACCAGAGGGGCAACACAAGCAGCGGTTCGGCTGCATTTTTCTCATTTCAGAGTCCCCGAGGGCCATCCGAAATTAACTCGAGCCCCTCGGGACCCCAACCAAAAATACAAACGAGTCATAAATGATTATTCGGAATTAATAAAATTTCCGAACATCCAAAATAACATCGAAACTCCAATTCAACGCAAGAGACTCCAAGAAAGAAAACAATATCATAGATAAAATTATTTTCCTTCAAAAAGGGTTGGCTATTGCCAAGCTACACTAACAGTTAATTTGCTTATAATCGCAAAATCATTCCTACAAAGAGGATGGCTTCACAACCCATAAGGGATGGCTTTCCAAGATACACAACTTAGAAAACTTTTGTGCTATAACCAACCTTAACTGTTATAACTCAGAACACTTTTGTACTACAACAAGCTAACTTTCTTAGAGTATTCTAACTCTATTTTCATAAATGGACCGGCCTTTCCATCAATTCGAAATAAAGAACAAGAGGGAAATTTAGAAAGAATGTAGTATATCACAATGATTTACAAAGGTTACAAGATAGCTTACAAGATGATCTTACAACTACTAGAATGCTTCCTTTATATAGGACTAGGAGGTTATTACAAGATAAACTTATATTATAAAATAAACCTATCTTACATGGAAAACCTATCTACAAGTGGGTCCCTTTTTAAATGTGAAGGACCTTTACGGAAAGCAACGAAAAACTCTTGAAAACATGTGAAATACACATGGTTTAGCATGTGAAAGTTTGTGGGATTATGTGAAAGCATGTGAAAATAGGGTGCTGCATGTGACGAAGCATGTGGAGGCATGTGAAAGTGGGACCCAGGTGGTTTGGAAGGATGTGGAATTTTGTCTTGGCATGGGTAGGTGATTTTTTAGGGTTTTTTGGTATGTAATGTAGGACTATGATGAGATTAACAGGGATGATTATCTTCCATTGATTTTCTCAGTTTGTGCTAGGCATCTTTTCAAAGATCTTGTGTAGTAACGCCTGGAACTCGACGGTTCTTCTTCCCTATGTTCCTTCTCTTTTGATTGAGGGATATGATCCGCAACTTTAATCTGGAGATGTAATGAGTGTTTTTTTCCTGGATGATTTCATACGGAGTTTGATATTCCTTTGCTGCTTATCGGACTTTTTCCTAGTGAGGATGAGTGCTGGTATAATTCCAGCTTGCCCAATCTTTTGACCATATTTCTCTCGGGATGCACCTGTTTTGCTGGAAGATAATTCTTTGTGCTTCACTATATTCTTCTTCCATAGATAAAATGGACACGGGAAATTTCCACCAGAATGACGCCTCTGCTTGTGCCTGGACTTTTCCGTTAATAATCTTCACTGGCTTGTGAATCATGAACACATTTTCTTTGTAGGAATCGTTGAAACATTTTATCCAATATCTCCTAGGCTTGAAACATAGTAAAAATACTTTAAGAGCTGGTTCAATGTTGTCAAAATCTTTGAAGACGTTGCACTTGAATTCCATGAAAATGTAGTACTGATGGCATAGATACCAGAAAAACCATAATAGTTCTTGTGGAAAATACTTGGCTTATGATATGAATATATGACATAATGGATATTCTGGATTGACCCCATAAGGCTTGAGAATGGATCCTCCATGTTGTAGGAAAACCTGGAACTCATAATAAGTTCTTCTTTCCATAATAATTGACGGATCAAAGGGATCCATGAGGTTGAATACCTCTGGTGGATGATCCGTTGGCTTCAATGAACTTGATCCGGGTACATTTGAATGCATGAAGATGTGGCTGGTTAGCTTTTGCTTCAGTTTTCCTGGGGTAAATCTCTTTGAGAATTCTTCCGGCCGAGACAGAAAATCTGCGGGATATTATCTTTTCTTTTCAAGTGCCTGACTTGAAACTTGTGTGGAGAGAACCATTTGGCCCATATGAGAATCTGAGGATTGGGAATAACCTTTGCATTTATGTGGATCATCTGTGGGAAGGCTTCATTTCCATTTCTATCAGAAATTCTGTGTGAATCAGGAAAAAATTGAATTTCTTGATTCCATTCTTTATTGCAAGAATGTCCTTGAAGGTGGAGTGGTAATGTTGCTCGGCATGTTTGAACTTTTTGCTGGCATATCCACATATTTTTCTATGGCCATCTTTTTCTTCAAATAGAATGACACTCCAATATTCGTTGCTGGTATCAGTTTGCAGTATCTTCTTATGTCTGAAGGGATGTCGAGGGACTTGACATCTTTAGAAATCTCCTTTGTTTCCCTGACTGCTTCCTCTTGTTTCTTTCGCCATGATGGAGCATTTTTCTTGAGCATCTCTATGAGTGGAGAAATGTATGTAGAGATATTTGGGATGAAATCCCTCACATAATTTACTATACCCAAGAATTGTTGGATCTGCTTTGTTGTGAAGCTGGTATCTGGAAACTTGAGTAGTTCTTGACATATATGTGGTCCTGGACTGTATGCACCTTGGAGAAAATGCATTCCAAGAAAATCAATCTCTTGTTAGGCAAGAACCATCTTTTTTGCCGAAAGAATGATCCTATAGTTTGTTATCAATGCCTCAAACTGGCGAAGCAAGTTGACATGTTCCTCCAACGTATTACTGAATAACAAGATGTCATCAATGTAAACTAAAGAGGTGTGGAGGATGGGCTGGAATATTTTTATCATGCCTTTTTGGAACAAGGATGGTGCATTTTTTAACCCGAAGGGCATGACTTTCCATTGGAAGTGATGATCGGGGATGCAAAATCCCGTTTTGGGTCTTTCTTCAGGGCTGATTCCCAATTGCCAAAATCCAGATTTTAAATCAAACTTGGAAAAATATTTGGCCTTGGCTATGTGGGAGAAAAGAGTGAGTTTATTTGGGATAGGGAATTTATCATCTTCGCATGCCCATTGTGAATCCGATGGCTCTATCAGATCAAAATCCAAAAGTTCTTCGCATTCTTTCTTTGCAAGCTGAAGATGATCTGGATTCATGACTGAATGAATGACTTTTGTTGGATTTATGTTTTCATTCGTCTTGAAAGGGAGCTTGATAAAAAAAACTTTTTGTTTTTCCATAACGGGGTTTTCCCTTTCTTCATGAAATCCTTGTGGGATTCAGCACATGAATGCTCAATGATATTTTGCTCAATCTCTTTGATTTGTTCGCCATTGGTGATTTGGAATAGCCTTGGAATCTCAGAATAAGGTTTGAACTACTTCTTAAAAGCTATCCCGTTAGCCTTGATTTGAAGTTGATCTCTAAGTTGTCTGTAAATGTTAAATCCAACAATAAGATCTTTTCCTGGTACATCAAACCCTATTAGCTTTGTTCTGTACTTCAATCCTAAAAAGAATTCAATTGTGACTGGATGCTTTGTGATGACGGTGGTAGTCATGATTCCATTTGATGCAGTGTTAAAATCCTTAAAGTGCGGCACCCATTGATCCTCAAGGAGAACTGCAGGATTTATGTGTGAAGAGGCAGCTCCAGTGTCGATGAAAGAAATAACCCAAGTTGGTTTATTCCATTTGGATGAATAGACTTTGAGTTTTACTTAAGGAATGACTACGAGAGCATTGATCTCCTCTCGGGCTTCGATCACCGGTTCTGAAATTTGGTAGTGCTCATTGCCTTGATCTTCATAGATATCAAGAGAGAATAAAGTTTCTTCACTAGGTTCATCATCCACAGAGAATATGAATTCAAGGTCGTCCTCTTTTTCGAGATGTATGCGAGTGTAATCTTCAATCTCTTCAAGGAGTTTGATAGATCTTCTCGATTGGGGATAATTTTTCGCAAAAATGTCCAATCTCGTGGCAAATAAAGCATTTGTTTTTCTTGTGAAAATTTCCTGGCCTTCTACGTTTGAAATATTTTGTGCGTCTCTTCGAACTTTGTTTTCCATCTGGAATTCTTGGCCATCTGAAACTCCTGAATCCTTTCTGTCACCTAGATGTGTGGCAGGAACATCATGATCCAGTGATCAGATCGGATCTGCGACTTGCTTTGTCAAGCGATGGATTGTGATGGATAATTTGTTTTATGGCTGAGCGCTTTTTACAAATGTCCTCCAATGATATGAAAATAGCTTGCCTGATGTAGCCGACTTATGGAATTGTTATTGATTGAAACTTTACTTCAATGATGGTCACGGTTCGGCTTGCCAACATCTTTGGAAGGGAAGAGACAAAGGCTTGCTTCAGGTTGACGTCTCCACCGATTTCAAAGTATATCTTTGCCATTTTTTTGAAAATGCTTGTCGATATCATTTCTGTCGAATGACACACACTTCATCTCGAAGAGTTGTCTTCGCATTTTCTCCTATCTTTGCCCAGTATCTCCGTAGAAAACTTCATGTAGGATTCTGATGTTGAAGCCACCTGGGATGTAAGAAAAGTATTTTTTTCTTTAATACCAAGTGAATTCCACCGTGAAGTTAGCTCTGACAGGATGATATACTTTTCTCGCTCCACCAAATTTTTGGTCACCATCCAAGTATAGAAATCTTTGATCCTTTGAGGCCATTTTGAAACCTTGAAATCATCTAAGGTAAAAGTGTGGAAGCCATTTCCAACTGGTTTTGACGCCATGGGTTCATGTTTCCTTTCTGGGGTTGGTTCATCTGTCATGCCTTCTTTATCCTCCTAGACTTCAGATATTTCTGGGTCTCTTGGTTGTCTAAAAAATATTGGGGGATCGTCTTCGTCGGAAGTGTTTGTTGTGGATTCATTGATTGATTGAGAGTTGTCTTCGATTGTATCATCATCTGATGAATTTAGAGATTCTGACCATGTCGTATCTCCTTCTGACATGTTTCTTGGCTGGGAGACATAGAGGTCCGGAGTCTTCTGATCAGAAATCATCACACTTTCGGGGTTGGACCCTTTTGAACTTTCTCTTTGGTCTCGCCTTTTCTTGGTTTGTTTATTTGCTACAAGAGCATCTTTCCTTTACCAAACCATTTTTGCAATATCGAATTCAGGTTCTTATTTTAATGGTTGGGTGAATGAGATATAATTTTGTGAGGTGGTAGGAAAGGTAGAAAAGGTGTTGTCCAATTTTGGTGGGGAATATTCTTGTGTTGACATAGGGAAGAAGGTAGTTTTCGAAAGGAAAAGTGGGGTTTTTTGTGAATCAAAGCGGTCATTTCTCAAAAGTTGGAGTTGTTCCTTGATTGAAATCGTCTCCTTTTGGTTTTGTTGGAAGAACTGGAAAAGTGAAGTTCCTGGCGGACAAGTCTCATATTGTAAATTTCCCAATCTTAGCTCCAAGGCTTTGATTAGTCCTGCATGCTGAGACGATGTTTGCTCCACTTTTTTATCAATTGTTTTCACTTTTCTCATTAACTTGTTTTGTGTATGGGCCAAGTTTTTTATGGTGTTGCCAATATTGTTGAGAACTTTGTTTTGGTAGATGGAATTTTCTGATTTCCAGTTCATTGTTGCCTCGATGTCACTTGTTGGGGGGGTTTTCTCCAGAAGGTAGTACTACGTTTTTCTTGGGGATTTTTGGAGCATGACTGATACCCTATTTTTAAAAAGGTTGGAGTGGAGGAAAATCTTGGGTATGGCTGGAACTTGAAGAGCTCATCATGAATATTTGTGGGGGTGTGGACTTTTGGGTTGATGGAGTTTTAGGTTCAGGTAGGTTTTTTTGATTCTGGGGTGGTTTCACTATCTTCCCAGCTTGGAGTGAATTTTTCTGGTAATTTTAGCCATTCTTCGGGTTTGTAACTGACAAGAAATTTACATGGACAGCTTAATTAGCCAATTGAAGGGTCTTTATTTTCATATCTGGCTCAAAATTGATTTTCAGTAGTTTTCGCCCTTTTCTTGGATTTTTGTTTAGCCTTGTTGAGGAAAAATATTTCCCAATGACGCAGGTGGTGTTCATCATATTCTCCACCTGGATCTTCAAAACAGTCTTGGCAGTCGCAGCCGAGATCCCAAGGGTAGTGTCCCGTAAATGAGCATTTGAACCACCAAACTTTTTTGCCATCTTTGTCGAAATGTTTACACCAGTCATGTTCTTCCACGATAGTTTGTATATTCCAGAAGGGTTCTCTTTCAGGGTCAGGGTTAGGGTTTGTGTCTTTTGGTTGGATCATTTGGAAAGAAAAGACGGTTTTATTGGGTTTCTTGAGATGAGAATGGTCAAAGCTTATGGAAACGGTTTTGTCATTTCTTTTGGTAAAAGTTGGTTCACCAGATTGTAGTGGTTCTTCTGGTTCCCTTAACTTTTCATAATTTGTTATCCAGGAATCAGGAAGAATTTTGACAAGCTCATCTCTGGAAATTTGTCTGGGTATTTAGGTGCACATGGTATTTCGTTTGCTAGAATCAATATTCAAGAGTAAAGCATTTTCTCCTCTGGGAAGACAAACATCCACGGCATGATTTTGGACCCGCCACGCCATTTGGTGATGAAGAGTGGCTTGGATAGATTCTTTGGCTTGTGGGGCACCTTGAATTTGGACTTGGATTTTTAGTGCTTCAGTTAAGTATGGGTCAAAAAGGGATATATTGAAATTTGGAAAGATAGTTATGAAGGCAGTCGCTGCATTCAAGGTAACTTCTGCTGTACCCAAATTTGCATGTTGGTACTCCAAGTATCTTGTATCTAGAAGAGAAAGTCGAGCAACAACAGATTGACCTTTTCTTCCATGATAAGATAGAATTTTTTTCATATACAAATTGATAAGATAGCAATTTGGATAGCACCAAAATGAATATGGGTGAAACCATGATCTCTGCATTGTCTTGGAAAATCATCTAGAATTTGGAGGGTAATAAATTGTTCCTCTGGAGTAGCAAGAATAGGATGCTGGTCAAGTTTTGAGGCAGCAACATATTCTTTGACTCCTTTTGGTTTGTGTTGGACTAAGGAACGGATTTGGGTCCATGGTGCAAATAATTTTTTGGCAAAAGCTGAGTAAGGGTTTATGAGGGGTAGTTCAGCGGAAGATACTTTTTTTCATCGGGTAGGATATCGACTTCATATAGGTAATCATATTTTTTGGACAAGGTTTTATATAGAGTGGGAGACATATTTTAGTTTGCAAGGGAAGAGGATGATAGAAACGACTCAGACATAGCCGAGACCAACCAAAACACATCCGAATGACCTGAAAATTTGCACACACGTCAAAAATGACACTACGAACCTGCTCTAACTTCCGGAATTCCATCCGACCCCGATAGCTAATATTCCACTACCGACCGAAAATAGGCAAAAATTCAATTTCGCCAATTCAAGGCAAATTCTACCAGGGACCTCCAAATAACATTCCGAATACACTCCTCGGTCCCAAATCATCTAATGAAGCTATACGAACCATGGAAACCACATTACGAGATCATATACCTATAAGTCAACTTTCGGTTGACTTTTCCAACTATTGAACCAAGCTAAGAGACTAAGTGTCCCATTTCTCTCCACAATCACTCTTATCCCGAGCCAACCAACCCAACACCACAAAAAAAAGATGAACTACACAAGCAATGAAGCATAAATGAGGAAAACGGGCTAAACTCTCGGAATGACCGATCGGGTCGTTACAATCCATGTCCAAGGAAGATCCATCCCTCAAAAATCACTGCGCTCACTGGGGGTGTAAAGACTCCGGAGGGGCTCCTCTTAGCCCAAGCGCTATAACAAGCCAACAAAGGCATAATAAATATCTCGATGCAGTGTGCATTCCGATCTCATAACTGTCTCTCAATAACAGGCCCTCAGCCTCACTCAGTCATCCCTCTCTAGTCTCGCTCACATGATATATGTACAAATTAATAATTACTGAGACTGAGACAGGATATGAAACGCTATGATAGGACTGAGTATGTAACATCAATAAAACACATGAGAAGACATCAATAAATGACCACTCAGGTCTCGACAATATCGGTGTGAAGCCTTAACACTGTACTTAGTCATGATTTCTAGCATGATGACATTAACCATACAATAGAATTGCGGCTATAAATCCATAATAGCTACTAAACGGTGCCATGGGGTTAACCAAGCCACAAATCACACGGTGCATGCTCTCCAATCACTTGGCATGTGCGTCACCTTAATCATAGTCATATAGCATATAATTTAGGGGTTTCGAACCCTCAGAATCAAGTTTAGAAACGTTACTTACCTCAAACCGGAAAAAATCCCAGCCCGCAATGCCTTTTCCTCTAGACTTGGCCTCTGATTGCTCCAAATCTAGCCAAAATCAGATTTATATCATTATTAGATGCCATGGAACAAAGCCCATTCGAAAATTATCAAAATTAAGCACAAATCCTGAAATTGGTCACACCCGGGCCCACACCTCAAAATTCGATAAAAATTACATCACAAGAATCATTATCCTCCCACGAGTCCATACATACCAAGAACATCCAAATCGGACCTCAAATGGCCCTTCAAATCCCCACCCAAAAGTCTCCAAATCATAAGCCCAAATTCTCAAATTTTAGGGTTCAAATCCCACAAATATTAGGTCTAATTAGCTAGAAATCAACATAGAATAAAGTAGTGGATTCAAAAATCTTACCTCCAAGTGATTCCCTTCGATTCCCTCTTTAATCCCTCTCAAAATCTTCAAATCCGTCCAAAAATGGTGGAAGAATGACCCAAAATTCACTAAGGGTCCTATTTATATGTTCTTCCCAGCGATGACCACACTTGCGGCCATTTAATCGCACCTGCGGTCCCGGGTGCACCCCTGCACAACAATCACTTAAAGTCAAAACATGCACCTGCGACTCATCCACCGCACCTGCACTCCGCATGTGCGGCCCATTCTTCGCATCTGCGGTCTTTCTCACACCTAGAAATTTCCGCACCTGCGGTCACCCCTTCGCACCTGCAGAAATACAGAACATATCACACCAGCAATCCTCTAAGACCAAAAACTTCTCTGACAATAATTCGAAATCATCCCGAGGCCCTCAGGGCTTCCACCAAAAGTACCAACAAGTCATAAATGATCACTTGAACTTAGTCGAACCTTCAGAACGTCCAAAATCACATCGAAACACAAAATCAACCCATGATTCAAGCCTAAAGGTATTCAAACTTTCGAAATTCACCAACGATGCCGAAACTAACCCAAACTCGTCCGAATGACCTGAAAATTTACACACACATCCAAAATGACGCTACGAACTTGCTCCAACTGTCGGAATTCCATTCCGGTCTCGATAACTAATTTTCCACTGCCGACCAGAAATCGCCAAAAACTCAATTTCGCCATTTCAAGACTAATTCTACTCCGGGCATCAAAACCACATCCTATGTCCCAAATCACCTAACGAATCTATCTGAGCCCTAATATCCGCATTCGAGGTCTTTTACCTAATAGTCAACTCCCAGTTGACTTTTCTAACCACAAAGCCAACTTAAGAGACTAAGTGTTTCATTTCACACCACGACCACTCCGAACCTGAACCAACCAACCCAACATATGATAAATAGGCTAAACAATACATGACAAAGCATAAATAGGGGAAAACGGGGCTAATCTCAAGGAACGACCAGCCGGGTCGTTACATGGACTTGGAGGGTCTTATTAAACCTTTTTGTTGTAAGGAATCAATTTCCTTTTTGAATAACACTAAATATTCAGAGTTCATTTGACAAGGATGAGCCTTAGTAGGGATATTATCTTCGGAAAAATCATTTTCATAAGGAAGACTTATGTATGCTTTTTCCCATTCCAAAATTTGTCGGGATGGTCCCCATAAATATGAATCGAAAATTGATTTTTAAGAAGAACAATTTTTTCTAGTAATTTAGAATTTTTTAAGTCCTGACTAATTGTGAGAGAACATATTTCATTTAAAAAAAATCAATTTGTTTTATATTTTCAGAAATATTATTAGAAATAATTTCATTCAAAAGTCTTTGAATTTGTTGAGTTATAAACTCAAAAGTAATTTCCTTTCCATTGTAAGTTCCAGTAAAACTTTTTGTATCCGAATTTGTGAAAGGAATTATTTTATGAAAAAATGGGACACCCGGTATTACATCCTGTGTTATGTCCTTTACCAAAATAAAACTTTCTGGTATACAAACATCATGTTGGCAAATATAAGCCCTAGGTAATTTATATGAAATACCCATTTGACCACCACTAGCATTTTTAATCTATGAGTGGTTTTATGAAAATATTTAGAAGGTATTGCTCCTTCTTTTTATACAATTCAAATCTGCTCTACTATCAAATAAAACAGTAAATGCCCTTTTAAAATTATAATGATTAAACGAGTTATTTTTATTAAAAACTTTTGAGTAGTAAAATACTTGAGTTTTTGTAAAAATTCATCCTCGGCATAATCAATAGCTCCTAGTAATTTACTAGTAGCCTCACTTTCGGATGTAGCTACACCAATTTCTTTTTCAGTAATATTAGTATTGAATTCCCTATTATTCTTAGTGCCAGAATTTTCTAATTTAAAAATTCTTTCATCCAAGGCTATATTATAAGCCTTTAACTCTGAGACTTCTTTCTTGAGATTATTAATCTAAATATTCAAATCTTGAATAGTCGCTAGTCTATCTGGCTGGGATTTATTGTTGATAAGTCTTCTGATTTTAGACATAGTGTAAGGCTCTTTCTGAGATGGAATTTATTCTATCTCTGTTCCTACTTCTGTATTTGTAGGAAATTTATCAATGATTTGGAACCTTAATTCAAGGTCTCTAATAACCCTTAATAGCTGTAAAATACCATCATTGGTCAAGACATTGATATTCAAGTCTTTAAAGTGTAAATAGATATTATAAAGATCATTATCAGTGTTACAACACTGTTTTGAGCATTGTCCCTTGTCACAAGACTCTTGCTCATCTTCTGAAGAAAGAATATAATCCTCTTCATGACGGACTCGTAAGTGTCATGACCCGAATTTTCCACCGTCGGGACCGTGATGGCACCTAACATAAACCCACTACGCAAGCCAACGTTAGTGTTTATTTACCTTATTCATTTATTTTTAATAGAAAATAGGTGATGTACAAATCAGCCGAAATAAAAGTGCGAAATAAAACAAAGTCTAACAACTTGATCAAATGCCATTACAAAATTCATAATACTAAACCCATAAGTTGGTGTCACAACTTCACGGACTGCCTATGAGTACTATATATAAGAGTCTGAACGAAATAAATATATCTGTCTCAGAATAAAGAAGAACAAAATGGAAAAAAAAGTAGGAGCGGACGCCAAGGCTTGCGGATGCCTACAGGACTACCTCGGAATCTCCAATGGACTGAATGCAGCCTCCTCACTCTAAAGTCCATAGAGTCCTATACTGAGATCTGCACAAAAGTACATAGTGTAGCATCACTACAACCGACCGCATGTAATGAGTAAGTGTTGAGCCTAACCTCGGCGAAGTAGTGACGAGGCTAGGACACGACAACCAAGAAAACCTGTGCAGTTTAATCATATACAGAGAAAAAAATAACAACACGAATTAACCAGCTAAATACAAGGAAAGGGGAACATGCTGAGGGGAGGAAATATCAAATAATGGAGGTAACGAAGTAAAGCAACAAATTTGATATAAATTTTAAACAACAGAAGTAATAGCACAAAAACAAGTGCACGACATCACCCTTCGTGCTTTTACTCTCATCCTCACAAAATAATAAATAGAATGCACGACATCACCCTTCCTACTTTTACTCTCATCCTCACAATAAATCAATAGAAACGGCACAGAATCACCCTTCGTGCTTTTAATATCATAATACGGAACGGCATCACCCTTCTTGATTTTAATATCATAATGCTGGCACGACATCACCCTTGGCGCTTTCACTCTCATCCTCACAATAAATCATTAGAAAACGGCACGACATCACCCTTCGTTCTTTACACTCTTCCTCACCCAGACAAATCAATAACAATAATCTGACAAGGAAATCAACAATAAAAAAAACAATAATAAATCCATAACGTCCCGGCAAGGGAGTCAACAGTAGAATCAATATCATCTCGACAAGGGAAACAACTATAACCAACCTCACTTAGTTAGTTAACTTCACGTAATAATTCTTAACTTGAACCAATACTCAACAGTGATTAATACCAAGGAAATATCACCAACATGGATAATTATCAAGTTAAACTCAAATAATGCTGAATGAAAAATCACATAAATTACGATATTTGACTCACAGGCATACTTGAAACCGACGTATAGATACTCGTCACCACACCTATATGTTGAACACAACACTAACAGGTAGCACATAAGGCACAATATCTATTCCCTCAAGCTAAGGTTAAGCCAAACACTTACCTCGGATTTCACAGCCAACTCAAGCCTCAATTACCGCTTTCCCTTTAGAATTCGCCTCCAATTCACTTGTATCTAGACATATTTAACTTAACAACATCAATAAGTTCTAAATAATTCAACCCCAAATGCTTAATTATAGGTTTTCTATCATTCTTTACAAAAATTCAAAAATCAACCCCGGGCCCGCTTGGTCAAAACAGGAAGTGGAGACCAAAACCCGATTACCCATACAGCCACGAGCCCGAATGTGTAATTTTTTTCGGAATACGACCCCAAAATCAGATCTAATTTCCAATTATTCAAAAAGCCATAACTCTACCCAAATCCACAATCTTCTACCATTAAAACCCTAGAATATTTGATAAAAATTGATGAAAAACATTGGAGGTTTGAAAGAAAATAGTTAATGGGCACTTACCTATTATTCTGGGAAGAAAAGCTCTTGAGAAAATTCCCTAAGCCTTCTACTTTTGTGAATATTTTAAAAGAAAACGGCTGGAGTTCTATTTTAAAAAATTCACTGCCTGACTCTCGCACCTGCGGTGCTTGGGTCGCACCTGCGCTTGCGCAGGTACGGAAAATCCTCCGCTTCTGCAGAAATGAACATGCCCACTGGGGGACGCACCTACGGAAAGAGATCTGCTTCTGCGGAACCGCTTCTACAGAAATTCATCCGCATCTGCGAGAGGAGGGGAAGCCGGCCTGGACTGCACCTGTGACCTAAACTGTGCACCTCCGATCTCGCACCCGCGAGCCAGGAATGGTGCACCAACAGTGTTTTCCTAAGTCTAAACACCCCGAAACCTATCTAAAACTCACTCGAGCCCTCAGAAACATCCTACGGACCTACTCGTGCGATCAAATCGCCAAAATAACATCTTAAACGACGAATTTAGCATCAAAATCAAAGATAAATCTCAAGAACTTTTGAACTTTCAAATTTTACAACCACGGATCCAAATCACGTCATATGACCTTCGTTCCTTACCTGTATCGGGCTCAGGAACCAAAATACGGGCCTGATGCCATCAATTTCAACTATAATAAAATTTCCAAAAACTCTTATAATTTCAGTAAAACAATTTCTTTCAGAAATTCATTTCTCGGGCTTGGGACCTCAGAATTCAATTTAGGGCATACCCCCAAGTCCTATATTTTCCTAGGAACCCTCCGGGAGCGTCAAATCACGGGTACGGATCCGTTTACCCAAAATGTTGACCGAAGTCAACTTAAATTAAATTTTAAAGGAAAAAATAGCATTTTTCTCAGTTTTTTTTCATATAAAAGCTTTCGGGATACATGCATGGGCTGCGCATGCAACACGAGGTGAGACAAAAGGAGGTTTTCAAGTCCTCGAAACACAGTTTGGCTTTTAAAACAAGGGATGACCTTTTGGGTCATTACATTCTCCACCTCTAAAACAAAAGTTCGTCCTCGAACATACATAGAAAAGTATCTGAATCGGGGAAAAGATGGGGATACCGGCTCCGCATATCGGACTCAGACTCCCAGGTAGCTGCCTCGGTAGGTTGACCTCTCCATTGAACACGAACCGAAAGATAACTCTTCGTCTCAACTCACGAACCTGCCGGTCTAATATGGTTACCGGCTCCTCCTCATAGGTCAAATCCTTGTTCAACTGGACATTGCTGAAATCTAACACATCGGCTAGATCGCCGTGATAAATCTGAAGCATAGACACATGAAACACTAGAAGCACATCTAATAAATTCGGTGGCAACGCAAGTCTATGAGATACCTCTCCCACTCTATCAAAGATCTCAAACAGGCCAATGTACCTAGGGCTTAGCTTGACCTCCTTCCCAAATCTCATAACGCCCTTCATGGGCGTCACCTGAAGCAACACCCGCTCTCCGACCATGAATGCCACATCACGAACTCGGCGGTCGGCATAAGTCTTCTGCCTGGTTTGCGTTGTACGAAGTCTATCATGAATGATCTTAACCTTATCCAAGGCATCCTGCACTAAGTCTGTACCCAACAACCGAGCCTCTCCCAGCAAACCACTCTACCGGCGACCGACACTGCCTACCATATAATGCCTCATAGGGAGCATTCTGAATGCTCGACTAATAGTTGTTGTTGTAGGAAACCTCATCTAATGGCAAGAATTGATCCCAAGAAAGTCCAAAGTCAATGACAGAGTCTCGTAGCATATCCTCCAAAATCTGAATAGTACGTTCGGGGTGTCCGTTCGTGTGAGGATGAAATGTTGTGCTCAACTAAACCATCGTGCCCAACTCACGCTGCACTACCCTACAGAAATGCGAGGTAAACTGCGTACCTCGGTCAGAAATAATAGACATGGTCAGACCATGAAGAAGAACAATCTCCCGAATATAGATCTCTGCCAATCTCTCCGAAGAATATGAAACTGCCACAGGGATGAAATGTGCTGGCTTGGTCAGCCTATCCATAATAACCCATACTTCATTGAACTTCCTTTGAGTCTGTGGGAGGCCAACAATGAAATCCATGGTTATACGCTCCCACATCCACTCAGGAATCTCAATCTGCTATAGTAATCCACCAGGTCTCTCATGCTCGTACTTTACCTGCTGACAATCTAGGCACCGAGCTACATATGCCAAATTATCCTTCTTCATCCTCCTCCACAAATAGTGTTGACGCAAATCCTTATACATCTTTCCGACGCCCGGATGAATGGAATACCAGGAACTATGGGCCTCCTCTAATATCATCTAAAGAAGTCCATCAACATTGGGCACATAAATACGACCCTGCATCCGTAAAACTTCATCATCACCAACTGTAACCTGTTGGCACCGTCGTGCCGCACCATGCCCCTAAGGACACACAAATGAGGATCATCATACCGCCGATCTTGAATATGATCAAATAATGAAGAGCGAGCAACTATATAAGCTAGAACATGGCCGGGCTCGGAAAAATCCAATCTCCTAAACCGATTGGCTAAAGCCTTAACATCCACAGCAAACGGTCTCTCCTCGACCGGAATGTAAGCAAGGCTACCCATACTGGCTGCTTCCTACTCAAAGCATCGACCACCACATTGGCCTTCCCCGGATGATATAAGATGGTGATGTCATAATCTTTCAACAGCTCCAACCATCTCCTTTGCCTCAAATTTAACTCTTTTTTCTTGAACAAATATTGCAAACTCTTATGATCCGTGAACACCTCACATGACACTCCATACAGATAATGCTTCCAAATCTTTAGCGCGTGGACAATGGCTGCTAACTCCAAGTCATGAATTGGATAATTCTTCTCGTAGATCTTGAACTGACGTGAAACATATGCAATGACCTTGCCATCGTGCATCAACACTGCACCAAGTCCAACCCGAGATGCATCACAATACACAATATATGGCCTTGAACCTGTGGGCAAAACCAACACTAGCGCCGTAGTCAAAGATGTCTTGAGCCTCTGGAAGCTCGCCTCACACTCCTCTGACCACCAGAACTGGGCACCCTTCTTAGTCAACCTGGTCATTGGGGCTGCAATAGACGAAAACCCCTCCACAAACCGACGGTAATAGCTCGCCAAACCCAAGAAACTCCACATCTCTGTAGCTGATGTGGGTCTAGGCCAATCCTTGACCGCTGAAATCTTCCTAGGATCCACTTGAATACCCTCCGCTGATACAACATGACCAAGAAATGCAACTGAACTCAACCAAAACTCACATTTCAAAAACTTAGCATATAACTGACTGTCCTTCAGGGTCTAGAGAACGAGTCGAAGGTGCTGCTTATGTTCCTCCCAGTTGCAGAAATAAATCAGAATATCATCAATGAAGACAATCACGAAGGAATCCAGATAAGGACTGAATACTAGGTTCATCAAGTCCATGAAATCTGCTGGGGCATTTGTCAACCCGAATGACATCACTAAGAACTCGTTATTCCCGTACCGAGTGCGAAAAGCTGTCTTAGGGACATTCGATGCCATAATCCTCAACTGATTGTAGCCAGATCTCAAATCAATCTTAGAAAATACCTTGGCACCCTGAAGCTGATCAAACAAGTCATCAATCCTCGGCAATGGATACTTGTACTTGATAGTAACCTTGTTCAACTGTCGATAATCTATGCACATCCTCATCGACCCATCCTTCTTCTTACCAAGCAACACCAGCGCATCCCAAGGCGAGACACTAGGCCTAATAAAGCCTTTATCAAGCAAGTCCTGCAACTGTTCTTTCAACTCCTTCAACTCTGGCGGAATAGAAATTGGCTGAGTGCCCGGAGCCAAATCAATGCAAAAGTCAATATCCCTGTCGGGTGGCATACCCGGTAGGTCTGCAGGAAACACCTCTGAAAACTCATTGACAATGGGCACAGAGTCCATAGAAGGAACCTCGGCACTAGAATCACGAAAATTGGCCAAATAGGCCAAACACCCCTTCTCGACCATACGTCGAGCCTTCATATATGAGATAACCCTGCTGGAAGAATGAACAGGAGTCTTCATATATGAAACCTTCCTGAGTGCATACACTAAATAAATTACCATATGAGTAATTATTATAATCAATACTCATTGTTGTGCCTCTAAGGGTTTTTCTGACCCTTTCAGCAAATAAAAGAGGGATTCCATCGATAAATTTGGACTTTAATGAGTATTATTACTCTCTGGTAACTCCATCACTCTGGATAAGAAAACATCTTCATACCATCTAAAAGATGTTAAGTTTTTACACCTTAGATTTTGAAGCATAGTTCGAATGGCCTCACTATTATCAGACCATCTTCCAGAGAAATATTCTATGATATTCATAACTAAAGAATAGACATAATTTTGTACAACCTTATCATCTTCTTCCTTTGTCGCATTCATAATCTTAACACGTTGGTCATGGTTAGGATAACTACCCCACCATACTTTCAGTTGACCAGTAAAACTGGCTATTACCATTTCAGCAATAGCGCTATCTGTATTCTTATTAACCTTACATATAGTACTGTACATAAGCATTCTATGTAGTGCATTATAGATTTTCCTGTCAGCAAGGCCATCTATGTTCCATTCATAGATGTCCGACCCACTATAACGTTGGCGGTACAGCTCATTGTCTTGTTCTTCTATTAGAATATCTTGGGGAGTTGGTATTGGATAATGGAACATCCTTTGGTAAGGTTTGCGAGCATATGTTTCAGAGATTTTATTAATCTCGTCGTCTACTTTTAAAATTTTACCTTTATCAGACATATGCTATAAACCTAAAGGGTTAACTTTAAATTCACCAAACTTCTTACTGGGAGGTTCTTCAATGTCATCAAGACTTTTCAATTTAAAGTCTTTTACCTCAAGCGGAGGTTGGACACTTGTAGTAGCAATTTTCTCTTTACCTTTAGTATCCTTCTGCTGGATTTTTTGGACTTCAACTATGAGCTTGTCCAATTTTTCATGTATTGTATCAATTTGTTCACCTAGAATACTAACATACATATTAGTATAACTATTCTATGTGAGCATATTATTCACATTTTGTCACGACCCGATTTACCCTCTGAAGGTGTCATGAAGGCACCTAGTCTCTATGACTCGGTAAGCCTACTATAAAGGGGGAAAATTAAAATGAAACACATGCAATAAAGGGTATACAGGCAATGACATAAATAATGTAGTGGCCGCTCGGGTCATACAAAAATATAACTTCCCAAAACCCAGAATACCACAAACAGTCACAAGCTTCTAACACTACTGTAGCTCTAATAAAAACTGGAAAGTACATAAGAACATATCTACAAGATAGAATGGAAGGAGACTCAGAGGATTCTGCGGACGCGACAGAAATACCTTGCAGTCTCCTAGAAACTGCAGCAGCGACTAACCAAGAGGCTGATAGCTCGTACCTGGATTTGCACACGAAAACATGTGCAGGAAAGGGCATGAGTACACCACATTTGGTACCCAGTAAGTGCCAAACCAAACCCCAGTCAAGTAGTGATGAGGTCAGGTTAAGGATCCACTGGATTTCCATATAATAGATTTAAAACAATGCAGAGAAAGGTAATGTATACAGTAAATAGTTTAAGAAAAACAATATGGGTTCTACAGTAAAGAGAGCCCTCGGCCCAACACAATATATATCACAAGGTGGAAATCTCCCGGGATACCGTCCCGTAGTTCCAAATGATTATGCAATACAGGGGGATCTCCCGGAATACGTCCCAAAATAAATATGCAGTACAGAGGGATCTCTCGAAATACGTCCGTAGTCCCAAAGTAAATATGCAGTACAGGGTGATCTCCCGGAATACGTCCGTAGTCCCAAAGTAAATATGCATTACATGGGGATCTCCCAGAATACGTCTGTAGTCCCAATTTAAATATGCTACGCAGGATGAATGACAAGCGTAACATCGGATTCACAATTTATACTAATCACAGATAAGATAATTAAGGGCGCAACTAGGCATGGCGCACAGAAAATCAAGTAGGCAATTAAGCATGTAAGCATGCTTTCTTAATCTAAACTAAACAATATATCATATGAGAGCAAGTTCACATAAGAGAAAATAATCTATGTTTTAGTACGGTAAAAATGAGATTATTCCAATAATGGTCAGTGTACATACTCGTCAACTCACGTACACGGCGCCCACACAACATTTAGGATCAATTACCCTAATCGGGGAAGTCCCCAACACAAGGTTAGGTAAGCCAATTACCTCAACTTCTCAACTCAACCAAGAATCATGTCCTTACCAACAGTACCAAACTCCGAATGGCCCGAATCTATTCAAATAAGTTTCTTAATGTGAATATCACTACAAGCAACTAGTTTAACAAATAAATTTAAAGCTAAAGCGCGAGATTAGGGAAATTCCCCAAAATGTTCCTCGGGCCCACGACTCGGAATCGGGTGAATGTCACAAATTCTAAACACCCATTCACTCACGAGTACACTCAACCAAAAATCATCAAAATCCAAACGTCGAAATCTCACTCAAAACTCGGATTCTCCATTGGGGGACCTTTCTCTCATTTTCAAAATATTTCCAACCATTTCCCCCTAATTAGATTGAAGAATTCACTATGGGTTGATGAAATACAAGGTAAATAGGATGAAGAATCTTGACCTACTGATCTCCTCTTCAAGATCCTCACATAACCACCAAATCCCAAGCTCCAATTGATTTTAGAAAATTTTAAATCCAAACCCTCGAATTACCTATTTCTGCCTAGCGATTTCCACTTCTACGACCAATTGGACCGCACCTGCGGAAAAAGCATCGTAGGTGCGAAAACTCATTAATTGGGTTGGGGCCGCACCTGTGGTATCTGGCCGCATCTGCGGCCTCCAAACCGCACCTGCGGAGCTAGCCGGCCTTGGACAAATCCGCACCTACGTAACCCCTTATCGCACCTGCGTGTCCGCACCTGCGACTCCCTTTCCGCAGGTGCGAGACACTAGAACCAACATCTTCAGCTATAAGCTTAAGTCTAAAATCTTCCCGTTTGATCATTTGAAACCCACCCGAGGCCCCCGGGACCTCAACCAAAACAACCAATCAGTCGAATAACACCACTCGGACTTAGTCGAGCGTTCAAACCCCATCACATAACACCATAAACACGATTTGTACATGAATTCAAGCCTAGGAACTTAGCAAATTTCTGAAATCCGCAACGATGCCGAACCACGTCAAAAGTAATTCGAATGACTTCAAATTTTACACACAGATCATAAATGACAATACGGACCTACTGCCACTTCCAGAATCTCATTCCGAGCCTGATATCAAAATTTTACCTATCGGCTGAAATCACCGAAATTCCAACTTTCGCCAATTCAAGCCTAAATCGAAAGAACTTGAAAACACATTCCGGATATGCTCCTCACCTCGAAATCACTCAACGGAGCTAATAGAGTCGACTGAATTCCATTTCGGATTTCTCTTCACATAGTTCCAACTACGGTCCGAATTTTAAAGCTTAAACTCATAATTAGGGAATATGTGTCCCAACACTCTCTGAATTCCACACTAATCACTCCGCCAAGACCCAAAAGTATAAACAAATGTGGGGAAAGAAGTTATTAGGGGATCGGGGTACTAACTCTCAAAACGACTGATTGGGTCGTTACATTCTCCCCCTCTTAATAAAATCATTCGTCCTCGAACGAGTTTAAGGACATACCTGAAGCTGTGAAAAGATTAGGGTACTGGCTGCCATATCCTGCTCGGTCTCCCAAGTTGCCTCCTCGACTGGCTGAATCCTCCACTGAACCTTAACTGATGCAATATTCTTTGACCGGATCTTTCTAGCCTGTCTATCCAATATAGCTACTGGCTCATCAGCATATGCTAAATCAAAAATGTAAAATGAATATTTGGAAGTCGAATTGTTGTTGGAAGTTTTTAATTTTGGTATGGTTGAATTCGTATCGGAATGAGGATTCGGGTTTTTGAATTTTATCGGGTTCTGAGGTGCAGGCCCGAGGTTTCACTTTTTGGTTGACTTTTTTGTTTTAATTAAAAATCGAAGCTTTATTATCCGAAATTGTTTCTATGAGTTTTATTTATGACTTGAAGTTATTTTGCATTGATTTGAGCCGTCCCGAGGTTGTTTCACGCGAGAAGGTTATTTTAGACTAAGGATCTAGCATCTTTGAGATAAGTATGTTACCTTTGTGTGGGGGAACTACCCCTTAGGACTAAAGTTTTTTGTGCTAATTGTGTCATGTGAAAGCCGACTACGCGAGGTGACGAGTACGTGCCCAGACTTATTTGTGGAAACTTGACTGTCTAGTGATCTTAGGTTTATATGTCTATTAAATATGAAGTTGTTTTGTCATGATAAATTCCTCATTTACTAAATTCACCCTTACATGTCTTAATTGGAAATAATTGCTTCATGTTGTACCCTTACTACCGATTAAACTCTTATGTGCCTTAACTAAAGTTGTTGTCTCTTTAATCGTCATGTTATCTTTGTGTAATTGCTTAACCTTAGTTGAAATCATTGTTATCTTTCTGTCATTGCTTAAACCCTAATTGAAGTCATTATTATATTTTCCGTGATTGCTTAGCCTTAATGGAAGTTTGTTACCCCTTTCATCATTAACGTACTCAGATTTGGAGTCAATGATTCATGCTATTTCCCTTGTTGACGAATTTCACTTTCGTGGAATCACTGTTATACATTACTTCTCCCTTGTTGAACTATTCTTGTTGAGACTATTATTTCCCTGTTGTGTCTTTCTCTATGAGTTTGTTCTTCCGTTTCTTTGTGTTCTGAAGTTCTTGTGTTGATTTACTTGTCGTATTCTCGTATTATGATTTTTGTTTCTGCTGTATTAAGTGTTATTGAGTCTAGGGCTAGACATGGTTGTGATATTGAAACTATTTTGAGGAAATGTTGTGAAATTCAGTTTGTTGTGTTGTTATGTTTCTGGCATACGTGTTTTGTTGAGAAAATTGTTATGTGTTTGAACGAGGTTTCTATGGTGTTGTTGTTGTTGATACGCATGCGGTGGTATAAGGTCTGAGTGTTGAAACACATGCAGTGGTATAAGGTCTGAGTGTTGAAACGGATGCGGTGAGATAAGGTGGCTTGAAATGCGTGACTTGTAGGGGAACTACTAGAAGCCATGCAGTGTGATAAGGTGGGCTAAAATGGGGGATGATACTTCGGGAAAATGATTTTCAAAAACTAAATATAAAGGCTCCTGCGATGATATAAGGAAAGTTGTGATCCATTTATGATTTGAGACTACGAGGCGGTACATCAAGAGTGGTCTTGTTTTCATTTCCCTTTTTCTGTGCAATTGCCACTTAGTGTTGTTTTCCTTAACATACTATTAATTTCTTTCTTCCGTGTTGCACTATTTTCTCAACTCCGTATAGCTAATCTTGTTGTGTTGTTCGCTGCTTCAAACTTCGTTGCTGCTTTGGTTACACTGTATTTCGTGGTGATGGTTTCTTATTTGACATTCATAGACTCTGCTCTTATTTGTTGACTGGAATTATGATATAACACTTGCACAAGCATATACGTAGTTAAATCACCCATATCAGTTTTAAAAGGTGAATCCTGACGACATTAACCATTATACATACTCTTGCCTTCTGTGTGAGGATTGTTCTATTGGCACATGAGTTGTCCATGTGGTTATGAGTTGTAATGTGGGCACAAGATGCCAAGTTATTAGGATTCATGAACTAGGACCCGTGAGATGTGATTATGAGGTTTGGTACCTCGTAGAAATGCTTGAACATATCTATTGTGAAAGCGGTTGTACTTATTGAGTTGTTGTTAGTCTTCCGTTTATTTGTTTTCCCCGGACTTAGACTGTGATTAGTCCCTCTATAGAATTATTACATACCTGCTTCCTATTGAATATCGTGGTTACTAGTGTATTATTTCAAGGATTGTCTTGTATTCCTTATCATGCTTTGCTTTATATCAATATTGTTTATCTGTTAGTTCATCTACATAATTGTTCAGGTTGTTTAGTCTGGTAGGTGTCTTGACCGTCCCTTGTCACTTCTCCACATAGGTTAGTCTTGATACTTATTGGTACCGTTGTGATGTATTCATACTACACTTCTGCACATTTTTGTGCAGATCCACATGCCTCAGTTGATGTTCAATATTAGCTGGCTGGTCGAGCTGTAGAGACTCAAGGTAAACATGTCGTCGCGTTCGCAGACCTCAGAGTCACCTTCTGAGATTTTCATTGTATTGTTTAATTGCATCCAAATAGTTGTATTTAGGGATTTTCTAGCAAACTCATTAGAGCTTATGACTTGTACTATCAATTTTCGGAATTGTAATTTGCATAAGATATTTATCTCGTATTTATAATTCGATTGTTGAATTTCTTCCATTTATTTAGTAAGTGTTAATCTTATCTAGTCTTAGGGACTAGGAGTCGTCAAGGCATCCTACAGAGGAAAATTGGGGTCGTGACAAGTTGATCTTAGAGCTCTAGGTTCATAGGTGCTACAAGTCATAAGCGAGTTTAGTAGAGTCTTGTGGATCTGTACGCAGACATCCGTACATATCATTGAGAGGCTACAGAACTATTAAGACAATTTCACTTCTTTCATTCCTACTGTGCGAGTTTATTGATCTCTGAGTTTGAACCTTGTCCTTCTATTCTCTCAAAAATGGTGAGGTCACGAGTTGCAGTTAGCGACAACGCTGCCCCCAGAGCCGGTGTTTCTAGGGGCAGGGGCTTAGGCAGAGACAGAGGCATAGGTCAAAGCCGAGGAAGAGCATGTACTACAACTAGACCACCCGTTAGAACAGGCGTTGAGGAGCCGCTAGTAGCTCCTATTGGGGGACAGATACCGGAGGCGCCTGTGGTTACCCTAGGACTTCAGGAGACTTTAGCACAGTTCCTGAGCATGTTTGGTACATTGGCTCAAGCGGGAAGTTGATTTCGATTGTACCAGCTACTTCACGGATCAAGGAGGATCTCATACTCCCGTCGCACGTACTCCAAAGCAGCGAACCCACATTGGTCAGGTTCCAGATGTCATGCCGACATAACCTGTTGTCCCAGTTCAACCCGTGGTTGGATTAACAACTTAGACTCGTAAAGGTCAAGAATTATTACCCTTCTAATTTTGGTGGTTTGGCTTCAGAGGATGCGCATGGGTTCCTAGGGGAGTGCTACTGTATTCTCCACACTATGGGTATTGTGGAATTGCTTTTACTGCGTTCTAGCTTAATGGAGTGGCACATCAGTGGTAGTGACTGTATAAGTTGAGTAGTCTGGTCGATGCAGCTTTACTTTCTTGAGAGAGTTTGTTCCCAAGACCCCTCGGGATGCATGGTGCACGAAGTCTGAGCAGATGCGCCAGGGCACTATATAGGTGTTAGAGTATGCCACTATATTCAATGAATTATCTAGACATGCAACTAATTTGGTTTCTACAATTGGAGAGTGAATTTGCAGGTTCATTGAGGGGCTCAGTAATGATATCCAGTTCAGCATGGTTCGGGAGTTGCAGTCGGATATTCCATTTCAGCAGGTGGTAGAGATCGCTTGGTGATTAGAGGACACGCGGTACCAGGGGAGAAAGCATGCGGGGTTAGGAGATAGAGGTCAGGGAGGCTAAGAGGCTTCGTAGACCGGAGTGACCTATTGGTTCCTATTTTGGAGGCCTGGTATGGCATGGTAGAGGTTTTGTGGGACAGCCAGTTCAGTTTGCACTTTAGGTTTCACACGGTGTTTTAGGTACCCATGGGTCTCAAGGTATCTGTACCGAACAACTTCCACGGCCACGTCAGCGGAGAGGTTACATTGAGTGTGTTAATACCAGCCACATGGTGGGAGATTGCCCCAAACTCCAGACAGATGTGTCACAACATGGTATTCAGACTACGTGTTGTGCTTTAGTTTCTGATATCCCAGATACCGCAAGCTTGGGGTGCAGGTCAGGTGAGTAGAGGACGCATAAGTGGGGGACGCACAGCCCGTTGATGTGTTTTCTACGGTAGGGCTGAGGCTCCTACACCAGATGATGTCATAGAATTATG
This sequence comes from Nicotiana knightiana, assembly GCA_005239525.1. Taxonomy (NCBI): domain Eukaryota; kingdom Viridiplantae; phylum Streptophyta; class Magnoliopsida; order Solanales; family Solanaceae; genus Nicotiana; species Nicotiana knightiana. Next base: position 46,432 of record ML394480.1, read on the forward strand.
GTTTCAATTTGTTATAAAGGAGAATCATTCGTATCTTGTTCTAGTTATGCTTATTGGGGTGAGTCCTTCCATTTTACTTCACATATGGTTGAGTCTCGTGATTTTGTACTCTGCTTATGTATTTACCCCTGTTGGGAGATTTATAGTGGTAGCCCATGTCTATCGTGTTGTTTTAATTAATTATTGAGAGATATGATACTAGAAGTGAATTTCTGTTTATCATTACGGTAGTTTTGATGTGATTTTCGGATGGTTGGCTACGATTTGTGGTTTAAAACTACTGTGGGATTTCAGTATATGTTGTGATTTTTTTGGTGAAATTGAATTAGTGGAAGGTTTCAGTTGGTATGATGTGTAAACTACTTGTGATTCAGAGTTGAGGGCGAGGTCTTCGCGTTTTCATGTGATTTGATATGTTTGAGCCGGGCTACGGGCGCGATGGAGTTATATCAGGATGAGATCCTTGTGATTTATACATATGCTTCGATTCCCCCTTTGTGAAATTGATTTGTAACCTGATACCAAGAGATAGTGGTACATGTTGGTCTTGTTTGATAGTTCTCTTACGTGTTTCTCCTTACATATTCAGTCATGTTCGTGCTATGCTTATTGAGTTTTATCTTGCAAGGTGTGTTTCTCGGTGGCATTATATGTGACTTGTTGATTCGGGTGAATAGTTACGAGGTCTTCATGTTCTTGCATCATCGTTAGTGTTGTGAAGGTTTGAAATGATGGTACTGAATTTGATTATGGGCAGTTAATGTTGCTAGAGTTTTTGTTTAAGGCATATGTGTGATGTGTTACGACGTGTGGTTGCAACTGGTGGGTGTAGGAATAAGTTGTTGTAGCTTGTTGAAGTTGGTACCATGTATTGTTGTAGGAATCCAGTCTTTTGGAAATGATTGGATGGTGCAAAATTTTGTTCTAAGGTTTGCCAGTGTGGGTGGAAGGAATAATGTTCAGTTGAGATACCGTTAACACGCCTATGTGGATTGGGGTGACGTGGAGTCACTCAACGTATATGTATGATGAGCACATTCAGTGATTTGATGACCTCAGAGTGGTACTGGGCACGTTCGAGGACGAACATTTGTTTAAGATGGGGAGAATGTAACGACCCGACCGGTTGTTTTCAGAAATAGCTTCCCGTTTGGCGGCTTATGGTCTAAAAGAGCTTCGTATTATGTATTATGACTAGTGTGTGTGGTCGAGTTCGGATTTTAGATGATTCTGGATCAATTTGGAAGAAGGAATTTTATTTTATAACCTTAAACAATAAGAGTTGGCCGGAATTTGACTTTTGTGTAAATGACTCTGGGATGGAATTTTTTGGTTTCAATAGCTTTGTATGATGATATTGGACTTAGGCGTGCCTCCTAATTTTGATTTGGAGGTCCGTAGGATAATTTGAAACATTTCAGCAAAAGTTGGAAAATTAAAGTTTTAGAAGGTTGAGAGGTTGGACTGAGAGCTGGCTTTGGTGATATCGGGGTCGCATTTTCATTCCGAGAGTTGGATTAGCTTCGTTATGTCATTTGGGACTTGGATGCAAACTTTAACGTCATTCTGGGGTGATTTGAAATGTTTCCGCGCGAGTTTTAGAAGGTAGAAGAGTGGAAATTTATAAGTTGAATTTGTGGGGCAATTTATAGTTTTGACGTTGTTTGATGTGATTTGAGACCTCGAGAGGGTCCATGTTATGTTATAGTAATGGTTGGTATATTCGGACGGGGTCCCGAGGGCCTTGGATGTGTTTCCGACATTTTGGAGCGCAGGTGCGGCTCCACTTCTGCATGAGCCTGGTCGCTTCTGCGATCATAGTGGCCTTGGAGGGAGCTCGCTTTTGGAGAGATTGGAACGCGGGTGCGATGGCCGATTTTACGGCCAAGCGATCATATATGCGAAGTTGTTCACTCCTACGGTTCTTTTGGTGCTTCTGCTACGTCGCATGCGTGACTGTATTTCAGTAGTTGTGGATCCTGTCCTGGTAACCTGAGTTCGCTGATGTGAACTTTTGCTTGCAAATGCAAGGCCGCAGGTGCGGCGTTTCCATTCGCAAATGCAAAGGGCGGTGGGCTGAACACATATATGTTGAGGGTTTGATATTTTTAACATATTTTGAGTTGTACACCTCAGTTTTGGGAGCTTTTTTGTGGATGTTTGAAGCAACTCATTGGGGTTAGTGTTCTCTACCCGAATTTTGTTATATTTCATGAATCCATTGCTATTTTCATAATTTAATTAGTGAACGAAGTTCTAATTTTTGGAAAAGTTTGTAAGATCTTTAAAAATCTAAAATTATGATTTGGAGGTCGAATTGTTGTCGGAATTTATTAATTTTGTGAATTTATCGGGTTCCGAGGTGTGTGCCCGAGGTTTGAATTTTGGGTTGACTCTTTAGTTTTAATTAAAAACCGAAGCTTTATTATCCGAAATTATTTTCTATGAGTTTTATTTATGAATTGAAGCTACTTTGGTTAGATTTGAGCCGTCTGGAGGTTGTTTCACGCGAGAAGGTCAATTTAGAGTAACATTTTAGCTTCTTTGAGGTAAGTATCTTGCCTAACTTTCTGCGGGGGAACTACCCTTTAGGTTTCGAGTCTTTTGTGCTAATTGTGTCATGTCAAGGCCGAGTACGTGCCTAGACTTATTTGTGGAAATTTGACCATGTAGTGCTCTTAGGTTCATATTTCCATTAAATATGAAGTTGTTTTGTCAAGATAAATTCCTCATTTACTAAATTCACCCTTACGTGTCTTAATTGGAATTAATTGCTTCGTGTTCTACCCTTACTTCCGATTAAACTCTTATGTTCCATAACTGAAGTTGTTACCTCCTTTGTCGTCATGCTTTCCTTTCGTAATTGCTTAACCTTAGTTGTAATCATTGTTATCTTTCTGTAATTGCTTAAACCTTAATTGAAATTATTATTATTATCTCTTACGTAATCTCATAGTCTTAATGGAATTTTGCTACCCCTGTCATTGTTAACGTATTCATATTTGGGGTCATTGATTCATGCTATCTCCTTTGTTGTCGAATTGCACTTTCGTGGAATCACTATATTACATTACTTCTTCCCTGTTTAATTTTTCTTGTTGAGACTATTATTTCCCTGTTGTGTTTTTCTCTGAGTACGTTCATCAGTTTCTTTTTGTTCTGAAGTTCTTGTGTTGATTTACTTGCCGTATTCTCGTGTTATTGTTGTTGTTGCTGTTGTATTCACTGTTATTGAGCCGAGGGCTATACGTGGTTGTGATATAGAAATTGTTTTGAGGAAATGTTGTGAAATTTAATTACTTAAGTTGTTATGTTTTTGGCATACGTGTTTTGTTGAGAAAATTGTTATGTGTTTGCACGAGGTTTCTGTCGTGCTGTTGTTGTTGATACATATGCGGTAGTATAAAGTTTGGGTGTTGAAATGAATGCGGTGATATAAGGTTTTCTTGAAACGCTTGGCTAGTAGGGGAACTACTAGAAGCCATACAGTGTGATAAGGTAGGATAAAACGCGGTATGCTATTTCGGAAAAATGATTTTGTAAAACTAAATATAAAGGCTCCCCCAATTATATAAGGAAAGTTGTGATTTGTTTACGATTTGACACTACGAGGCGGTGCCTCAGAAGTACTATTTTTTCCATTTCCCCTTTTTTGTGAACTTGTCTTTGGTTGTTGCTTTCCTTAACATGCTATTAATTATTTTCCTCTGTGTTGCACTATTTGCTCAACTCGGTATAGCTAATATTGTTGTGCTGGTCTCTGCTTCAAACTTTATTGTTGCTTCTGTTACACCGCACATTTCGTGGTGATAGTTGCTTATGTGCCAATCATTAACTCTACTCTTATTTGTTGACTGTCTCTCGTCACTACTCCAACGAGGTTAGTTCTGATACTTACTGGGTACCATTGTGGTGTACTCATATTACACTTCTGCTAATTTTTGTGCAAACCAGGTGCCTCAGTTGATGTTGATTATTAGATGGCTGGTCTAGCTGTGGAGACTCAAGGTAAACCTGTCGTCGCATTCGCAGGCCTCAGAATCACATTCTGATATTTTCATTGTACTGTTTAATTCCACCTGAAAAGTTGTATTTATGGATTTTCTAGCAAGCTCAGTAGAGCTTATGATTTGTACTACTGGTTTTGGGAATTGTAATTTGTATAAGATGGTTATCTCGTATTTATCGTTTGATGGTTGAATTTCATCTATTTATTTAGTAAGTGTTAGGCTTACCTAGTCTTAGAGACTAGTGCCGTCAACACATCCTTAAGAGGGAATTGGGGTCGTGACATGAATATAGTAAATAGAAACATTGAATCTAATGCATGCGACAATAAAAAATAAATGGTGAAACACACTAAATACAACAGTTATATACAACTGAAAAATCATTCTAATTAATTGTGTTGGTAATAAGGCGTGTTAGAACTGATTTTGGTGAGTTATATTAGGAGTGTATCATGCTAATTGATCTTATTTCCATTATTATATAGCTGGACAGAACTATTTTTAAGGTGATTGTCGTTATTGTATACATGAATACATGGAGCGGATACAGTTGTGTACAATTATAACCCCCTATTTTTAGGAGACTTTTGGTACTGTATTCATGAATACAGTAGCGTAAATACATTTGAAAATTCCTCTTTTTTATCTATAGTTAAATATAAAAAGATAATTCATGTATTGTAACGACCCGATCGGTCATTTTTGTTTCTAGATCCTCATCCCCCTAAATAAGACTATCCATATGTGCTTTTGATATTTTGTTGCTTGCAAGCACGGTTAGTTCATGTTTGTAAGGATTCTGGTTGAAATCAGAACACTTAGTTCATTAACATTGGCTTTAAAGGGTTAAGTTTGACTTGGGTCAGAATTTCTAGTAAACGACCTCGAAACCGGGATTTGACGGTCTCAATAGGTTCATATGATGATTTTGGACTTGGGCGTGTGTTCGGATCAGGTTTTGGATAACCCGGAAGCGTTTCGGCGCCTAAAGATGAAAGTTGGATTATGGAAGGTTTTAATGTTCTTTAAATTTTGTTTGGAGTAGGTTTTGGTGTTATCAAGGTCCGTTTGGGATTCCGAGCCTGGGAATAGCTCTGTATGGTGATTTAAGACTTGCACGCAAAAATTGGTGTCACTCGGAGTAGTATAAGTATGATTCGGCGCGTTCGGGGTATATTTGAAGAACTTCAAGTTCATAAGTTGATTCGATTTGGTTTGGAGTGTGATTCTTTGTTTTGTTGTTGTTTTTCGTGCTTCATGAGGTCGATCAGGTCTATTTTATGATTTCGAACTAGTTGGTATGTTTGGGCTAGGCCTCGGGGGCCCCGGATGCCATTCAGACTATACGCGGAAGTTGTTTGGACTTGGAGAAAACGACTGAAGCAATAGAGCTTCTGGTGCAATCGTACCTTCAAGGAGCTAGCCGCAGGTGCGAGCACACAGAAGCGGCCTAGCATGGGCTGCCCAGGGATCGCAGGCAAGCGCAGAAGCGGGAAAGGCCACAGGCGCGGCACGTACGCCGCAGATGCGGGCTCGCAGAAGAAGGCCACTTTCCGCAGATGCGAAAGAAGGCCAGGTGAGGGTACAAGCGTAAATCAATGGAGGCAGAAGGGTCCATTAAACACGGGACTTAGGCCATTTTGGCTCATTTATTTCACTTCTTGGGCGATTTTGGAGCTTCTTAGAGAGGGTCTTTCACCTAGCTATTGAAAGTAAGTAATTCCTATCCAATTTAAGTTTAATACATGGATTATGGGTAGATTTCAAGGTGAAAATTTGTTAATATTATGGGTTTAGTTGAAAAACATAGGTTTTGATAAAAATGAGATTTAACCAAGAAAATGATTACGAAATTGGGTGAAAATGACATATTTGAGTTCGTGAGATTATGGGTAACAATTACCTTCAAAAATTTTCGGAATCCGTGCACGTGAGCTTTGGGGTGAATTTTAGGAATCTTCCAATTTGGGTTGGGTAATTACTAATAGTTAAATCATGAACTTCCCAACATGTATTGATCAATTGATATAACATTTAACTAGTTTTGGGTTGTTGGCATCGAGTTGTGGCTTAAAAGCATATTTGTGGATTAGAAGTGAGCTTGAGAATGAGGTAACTCTCTTGGCTAACCTTGTAAGAGGGAACTCATCCCCTTAGGTGTATTCTTGTTGCAAATTACTTGTGTGGGGAGCTACGGACGCACTAGGTGACGTGAGTCCATGCGTAGCTGTATTCCATGAGATGTCCGGTTAGTCTTAGATTTACATCATACCTTGATTGTACTGTTATGATTATTATGCATACTAATTGTCTTAAATAAGGTTGAGATTAGGGATTTTAAGGTTGAAACTATCCAATTCAGATTTCTTATTTTGGGAAGAATTGAGGAATATATAATAACTCGAAGAAATACATGTCCACTCGCGTCGCAAGTACTTCCTCGAGTGAGGTAAACTTCCCTTGTCACGACCCAAATTCTAATCCAGGTCGCGATGGCGCCCAACACCGTTGTCAGGCAAGCCGACACTAATTATCTAGTGAGTCTAGATTGTTTTCTATTATATGCTTTTGTTATCTCAAAACAATTTATCCACTAAGCATGGAATATAACACATATCAGGGAAATTAAGTTAGAAGACGAAAAAATCAACTTCAATCAGTTACATGACCCAAAACAATAGTCTGCTAATGTCTGTGCCAGGAACTAGTGTCACAAGCCTACAAGAATCTAGTAGAGTAGAATCGAAAGAATAAAATAACTATCCTACTGCCTAAGAAGAGATAGTCAAAATAGCAAAAGACACACTCCAAAGTTTTGCGGAACGGCATCAATAGAAGCAGCTCATCGTGAAGCCTCGAACCACGTGAAATCAGGGACGAGCTCCGGACTGGTAACCAAATGCACCTGCCTCAGAACCTGTACAATTAAGTACAGAAGCGTAGCATGAGTACATAAACAATATGTACCGAGTAAGTATCCAGTCTAATATCGAAGAAGTAGTGAAGAGAATTCGACTTGACACTTACTAGGGCCAAAATAATACGTTTAAATATAAGGCTAAGTAAGAATGGCAAATTATGAATAAATAGTAAAGGCGGGAACATCAAGTCTCCCTATAAATATCTTTATATGTTGAATTCCCTACTGTATAGGTCACTAATTCATTTTCCAGGGTAATTAACAACTTAACAATCACAGAAATAATAACCAATTAGCAAGTACATAACATGCCGCGAACGTACGACCGATTCACCGAAATCATAATTGTGCACCGCCGAAGGGTCGAACGACACGAACCATAGGTGCATCTATTACCCCCGCTCGCGAATCGTATATGCGACACGGTAAAAATAAATAATAGAGTTACCCTGCTCTCGAATTATACATGCGACTTAGGTACTCATATATACACACATTCAGCAGAAAAATCTGGGATTTATTTGGGGATATTCTTCCAAGGGAAGCCAATAAATTAAATAATGATAGGTGACTTTAGTTATCCATTTAAATAATTCGATGAGGCCAAGAAATTCTAAATTTATCAGTAAGATTACAAGATACGTCAGGTAAAGCATGCACATGGATCCTAAACACCCCCGGCATAAACATAATAGTAGCTACGCACGGACTCCCGTCACCTCGTGTGTACGTAGCCCCCACAAATAGTAGCACAGATTTAATTGTTTCACATATGGGGACAATTCCCTCTTACAAGGTTAGAAAGGAGACTTACCTCGTTTTAAGCCTACTCCCCTGGTCCAAAACACCCCCAAATCTCCAAATTCGTCGCCCAAGAACTCAAAACTAGCGAAACATTATATAAATAAATCAATATATGCTAAAAAGTCCACAATTCCCCTATTTAAATGATTATCTCAACCTAGTTTGCAAAATCCTAAAATGTACCACTGGACCCACATGTTCGTATTCCGAAAATTTTCAAGGAAAATAGTTATCCATAACCTAACGATCAATATTATATAGTTTTTGCATGATTCCATAACAAATTTCCTGTTTAAATCTTATTTTTCCCAAAACCCTAAGTTTTACTCTAAACCCATGATTTCCACAATCTTATCTTTATATGTCAAATTCACTACTGTACAGGTCGCTAATTCATTTTCCAGGGAAATTAACAGTTAAACAAGCACAGAAATAATAACCAATTAGCAAGTACATAAAATGCCGCGAACATACGGCCAATTCAATGAAATAATAATTGTGCACTTTTTGGTCTGGCCAATTCGAGTGGTAAACACGGCTTCCAAAGAGGTTGGTAAATAAAATAGGATCGAAAGGAAGGTCTCATTTTCGCATTTGATCCTGGAAGAAGGGAAAACAAGTATGTCCGCTTACCCTCACTGACACAGGTAAAAAAGGATACCGCCGAAGGGTCGAACAACACGAACCATAGATGCATCTATTACCCTCGCTCGTGAATCGTACATGCGACGCGGTAAAAATAAATAATAGAGTTAGAATTGTACATGCGAAACAGGTACTCATATATACACACATTCAACAGAAAAATCTGGGATTTATTTGGGGATATTCTTCCAAGGGAAAGCCAATAAATTAAATAATGATAGGTGACCTTCTTAGTTATCCATTTAAATAATTTTATGAGGCCAAGAAATTCTAAATTTATCGGTAAGATTACAAGATACGTCACGTAGAGCATGCATGCGGATCCTAAACTCCCCCGACATAAACATAATAGTAGCTATACACGGACTCCCGTCACCTCGTGCATACGTAGCCCCCACAAATAGTAGCACATATTTAATTGTTTCACCTATGGGGACAATTCCCTCTTACAAGGTTAGAAAGGAGACTTACCTCGTTTTAAGCCTACTCCCCGGGTCAAGAACGCGACCAAATCTCCAAATTCGTCGCCCAAGAACTCGAAACTAGCCAAACATTATATGCATAAATCAATCTATACTCAATAGTCCACAAATACCTTATTTAAATGATTATCTCAACCTAGTTTGCAAAATCCTAAAATGTACCCCCGGGCCCAGATGTTCGGATTCCGGAAATTTTCAAGGGAAATAGTTACCCATAACCTAAGGATCAATATTATATAGTTTTTGCATGATTCTATAACAAATTTCTTGTTTAAATCTTATTTTCCCCAAAACCCTAAGTTTTACCCTAAAACCATGATTTCCACAAATTGTTAATCTACACAAAACTCAGGTATATATCTCCCTTTTAAGTAGGAATTAACTTACCTCACCATGCTAGGTCGAATCTCCCCTTTGAAAGCTCTCTAAATGGTCCATATGTGAAATAAATGACCTAAAAATGTCTAAGTCCTGCATTAAAACAACTTCACTGCCTCTAGGACTTTCGCACCTACGGTCTCGCATCTGCGAGGCAGTGCTCGCACCTACGGAAGAGGAGAAGAAGGCCAGAGGTCGCATCTGCGGAACGGAGCACGCACCTGCGGCTCCGCTTCTGCAGGAAAAGGCACGCACCTGCAGAAATTGGGCAGCCCTTCCAAGTCCGCACTTGTGAGGCTTCGACCTCTTCTGCGGTCTCGCACCTGTGGCTAGTATTTCGCAAGTGCGGTCGCATCAGATCTTATGCACCAGCAGCTCTTTTAGAGCTTGGTTTTCCTCGCATGATGTCGGATGTCATCCGGGCCCCCCCGAGGCCCCGTCGAAACATACCAACAAGAATCATACCCCAAAACCAACTAAATCCAACTTAAGAACTTTAAGTTCTTGAATTCACTTCCAACATGCCGAAACATACCTATACTACTCGGAATGACACGAAATTTTGGGAGCAAGTCATAATTGACATGACGAAAATATTCCCGGTCTCAGAATTCCGGTCAGGCATTGAAAACAAAAAAACACGTTCCAAACCTCAATTTTTGAACTTAAGGAATCATATTTCACTATTTGGCGCCGAAATGCTCGTGGGTAATCCAAAATCCATTCCGAACATACGCCCAAGTCCGAAATCATCATACGAATCTACTGGAACTTTCAAATCTCGATTCCGGGGTCGTTACTAAAAATGTTGACCGAAGTCAAACTTAGCCTTTAAGGCCAACCTTAAGGAACTAAGTGTTCCTATACCACCCCAAATTGCTCCAAATCCCGAACCAACAGTCCCTGCAAGTTATAAATCAGTAAAAGAAAATGCGGGAAGTCTCATTTAGGGGCATGGGGCCCTAGAACACAAAATGACCGGTCGGGTCGTTACATTTCTACTCTCATGGGAGCAGGTCATTCGCCTCGGCAGGTTAATAGATGCATCTATGGTCATGTCATTCGACCCTCGGCAGTGCACACAATATATTTTTGGATCGGGTTGTACGACCTCGGCATAAATCGTGCGTGATAATACTCGGAACATGATTACACTTTATATTATTTCATGGATTGTGAGGTTCTAATTTAATTAGTGACATAAATTGAATTGGGATTAGTAGGTTCTAGCTAGAGAAATTCTTGGAATTTATCATCAATTAATGAGCAATTTATTTGTTGCTTATTATTGTGTTGATGTTGTTGTTGTTGTTGTTGTTGTTGTTTGTTGTTGTTGTAATAAATTACTTACTCATAGCCTATGGAATGAATTACACTTAACACCAAACTAAAACCGGCTACAAATCTAACAGTAGACCTTAAACCATGGCCCCCTTACACCCTTTCAATGCCTATCTCGGCTAACACGGGCTCGAAGACCACCGATTAGGTTGGAGCCTAACGAAGGTTTACTATCTGAACCTGTAGCTGCCTGAGCTATATAGTTCCAACCGTTAGCTCATTGGGGTGATATAGTATGATTTAATAGCAAATCATGTATGTACATAGCTGCTATTATTATTATTATTATTATTTTTATTATTATTATTATTATTATTATTATTATTATTATCATTATTATTATTATTATTATTATTATTATTATTATTATTATTATTATTATTATTATTATTATTATTATAATATTTTTTTTTAATTATTATTATTATTTATTATTATTATTTTATTATTATTATTATTATTTTTTATTTATTATTATTATTATTATTATTATTTTTATTATTATTATTTTTATTTTTATTTTTATTATTATTATTATTTTTATTATTATTATTATTATTATTTTTATTGTTATTATTATTATTATTATTATTTTTATTTTTATTATTATTATTATTATCATTATTATTATGCTAGGAATATTTCTCTTATTCTCTCACAAATGCTGAAAACGCGTACGACAGATGTGAGCATGTGATTTTTACTCGCCGTATCGTCCTATAAAAATCCCAATAAATCAATTGATTTTTAGGAATATTGATTGATTCTTCAGTAATTAATTGTGAATTATCTGAAATTCATCTTTCAAAAATCATCGAAATTCTGCATCATGAAATTATTGCTTATAATTATTTAAACGACAGACAAATGACGAGAATCTGACGTAATGTCGTCTTTAATAGTTAATTACTACGGAAATTAATCACCTCTTATTTGATAAAACACGGTTTGAATTTGGAATATAGAATTGGTCGTGTCATTCTTGATTAATCTGTAAATAAATAAGGATTAAGTTAATTACTACATTCCTTAGTTTAAATTAGAATTGGATTTAATTAATTGATTTTAGGTAAATAAGAAAGGAATTAAAATCAGACCTGGGCCAGAGCTGCCCAGGCCCAAACCTTTTTTCCTAATACCCAAACAACCCAGCCCAAACCTTTAACCCGGCCTGCCCCCCCATAAAAACCAAACGACGCCGTTTTCACCCATTAAACCCCAGTCGTTGGATCATCTTGATCCAACGGTTCCAAACCCCACACCCCTGAACTATATATATGTCCAAAATCGCACCTCACCCCCCTCATTTCACAAATCCTAAACCCCCCTTCCACCCGGCTCTCTCTCTCTCCTCTCTCTAGAAAACCCTAGCCGCCCTAGAATTCCCCCGCCGTCCGGCCACCGGACCCCCTCCAATCAACCCCAAACCTTCACCCTATAGTCTTCTCCTTCCCCTTAACCCCATCCCACTACCAGCTTCCCTAAAAACCCACTCGAAATCCGTCAAAACCAGATCTAAGAAACAGTCAGAACTTCAATACTTGTTAATGGCGAATTCGGGTGACTCTGTGACTCAAACTCACATGAGTCGATGGCTTTTGACAAGAGTCGTCGATTCATGTGAGTAAAGGTCACTTTTGTAAGTCACCGTGGTCTGGCTTGGCTCCGGTTAGTAGCCGGAGTTCATCCAAACCCCTCGAACGGGTACTTCCACCTCTTTTTCTATATTCAAATAAGCCCTGTGTTTTTTTTTCTTTTTTTATATTTTGCTGTTTTCCTGTTTGTTTTAATACATTTAGTTTAGATTTATGTCACTATTTTGGTATGATTTAACTAATAGTAGTTTTGCATAAGCCCTAATCTAATGTTCACTGATTCCCTGTGTTTGTTCTTTATGTTTTTCTATTTTTCTATTTTGTTTAGTACATTTAGTTTAGATCTATGTCACTATTTTTATATGATTTGACTAATTAAATATAGTATGCATGACCAGGATTAGCATTAGGTTTTGTTTAGTATGTTTCCTTTCTATGTTGATTTCTGGACACTGCTATCTTGTTCTATTCTGTCAATAAACAAGCATGAATAATTGATAGATTAATTCCCCGAATTCATAATTTAAAAGGTGTGTTAGTAAAAAAAAAAAAACATCCCCTATTGTTTGTTTTGTTCATGTTTTGTTTAAAGTTCTAGTGTGATTTAGCCTTAATTTGGATGCCTACGATTAGTCTCAATTGTATGATTAGCTTCCAATCAATCACAATTTAAATTTCAACTTTTAGTTTAAATTGGTATATTCAACTAACCGACTCCTCTTAGGTTCAAGTGAAACTCAAACATATTTAATACAAGAAAACCGGTTAATTTTAACAAATTAATTAACTCTTATTAATCGACCAAAATATTAAACAAGTTAAAATCAATCAATAATGAGAAATTAATGAACCAATTAGGCTAAGAATCAGTTCTAAAACAATGTTTAGTCATAATTTAACCTAGACTGGTCAAGACTAGTTTAGTTAACAACAATCTCCCACAATCACTTGTTTAATAGATTAACCTAGTCTAATAGTCTCTTAAAAA
>ML394484.1:0-41812 GCA_005239525.1 Nicotiana knightiana
CCCGCGCAAACCCCCCGCCCCCCCAAAAAATTTTTTTTTTACTTTTTTTTGTATTTTAAATTTTCTGTTTTTTTTGTTTTTCTTCACAAGAAAACCATGATTGTTTTTGCAAATGATAATGCTAGACTTGCTTGCTTTAGTGAAATCCATTAGGAACAAGCACCGAGGCCGAAAGAAAAAAAGAAAAAGGTAAAATACGACAAAGAACATCATGCATTTTCACAATACAAAGAATGCATGATCTATTTTACCATACAATTGAGAGATGGTATAGCTTCTCTAAGGAACATCTGTCGCAGAATATAATTATCAAAGATAACAAGCCCCAACACTATACCTTCATATGTAACCATGTCTTACAAAATACAAATCCATTTTCATAGACGGGCATATAAGGAGTATTTCATTTTAAGTTCTAATTACCAAGTGAAGATGATAGCATCTAACCCTTGGAGGTTATTAGCTTTTACTTATGACCGAGAAATCCATTGTTTCATATTAGCTTTTACTTTCGCGACATCTGACTTAATGCAAAGCTTCAACCACAATACCAAATAAAACAAGAGAGAGAGAGAGAGAGAGTAGATAACATTACCCAATCATCATCAGGCCCTGCACCAGGAACCATAACATTGATTTCACTTGACTTAGCTGTGGTAATAGAACCCCCCACCGAATCTTTGCTCAAGTATAACTGGCACCCAGTTGTATTGTCGACTGATATTGTAGGAGCCGAGCCCTAGCAGCCCACATAAAAGGAGATTTAACATTAATCTCGTGATAAGATAATCATAGAATTATCAACACTCATATTTAGTACACTTTGCTTTTCAAGGCCATTTATATGTATTTAAGTTTTGAACCATAAAATTTGATACCTGACATTGCACCTCCACACCATTGCAATTGACAACCTCACAAGCTGCCACTACACCCTGTTCACCAAATTTAGATTATCAGGTAAGCCATTTAGTGGAGGATACATCAACCTCAATATTTAGTCAACTTTTCTTGAAGTTCATCACTGACCGCGAATACAACTCCCATCTTAGTGCACTTGTCAATTGTGATGTTGTTGACTTTTCCTGTGTGACACCAGTATATCAATTACGGAATACAAGTGCAACATAAGCTCACCTCATTATTGTCCAGTTTATGCTATAAAGAAAAATTAAGTTACCTTTGATCTGCAGAACTGAATTTTTGCACCCATAGACATATACTGATTGCTTTGCATCACAATCATCAATAACTAGATTCTTCTCTCCCACTTGATTCTCAACCACCCATCTGCCAAACAACATGATAGCAAAGTTAGAAATGATCTGGCAAATTGCAGATAGAGATAAGTTGATGCCTATTCTTTACTCACTTACGGCCCATCTGAAGCTCCAATTTTGCAGGTCCACTTTTAGAGATACAGGGTGAGCTCATGCGGGCTTCTTTTTCACCACCATTAACAACACCTGTTCTGTCAGCACGGTTCTTTGCCTTCATATCATCTGTTACCTTTCTCAATCCTAAAAGGAAATATTCAAATAAGGGTAAACTTCTATCTTTATTATACAGGAGGGTGGGAAGGGAAATTACCAGAAGTCACTGGCTTTCCTGAATTAATTTCGTCAAAAACAGCAGCCATCCCTTGCTTAGGGCGTGATGATGAAGCCTGAGGAGATTCAGAGCTGAAGAGAGAAGCTGGAGGTGGAGCCGGAGGAGCAGGAGCACTTGGTGAAGGAGCTTTTGATGGTGCAGATACAGCAGCTTTCCCTGTCGCACTCCATACAGGACCTAATGGATAGTGGCTCTTAACATAATCTCTCAAGCCAGGGAGATAAAGTTCTTTCAAAGCCTTTGCCCACTCAACATGATTTGCATCTTTGTTTTTGAACTCCACAAGAATCTACAATATATTGAAAATATTTTACAGAAGTTAGAAGATAGGATTTAGAGATGTTCTAGGCGGTAGAGCCAACCAAACAGTACGCATAAATTCGCAAGACCAAAAAGTGTACTATAGAGAAATACAAATAAGTGCGGCTTGAAAATTATAAATTTTTTTTTATCATTTGGTAGTTTCTTTGGGGTTCTAAATGAGCGGGAGCAACCATTGCCAATAATAAGTTCTCTGCCCTCTTCACCACCATGAAAATTCTATGGAATATGTGGACTTTTCAGATACCTTCCTACTATTCTCCTGCAGACAATGTGCAGGTTGCATTTACATGCGTCCATTTATTTAGATGGGAAATAAATAACAGTATCCTTTTCATTCAAGTATGACACCAATGATAGTAAGTCCTTGGCCCTCTTTACCACCAAGAAAAGTCTATGAAATATAATGGCACTCCACACAATAAGGAAGTTCCATCTATGTGCGTCCATTAATTCAGATGGGAAACAATAACTATAGCCTTTTCTTTCAAGCGACACACTCAAAGATGAAACCCCAACATACTGGGAAAAGACCAAAAAAAGGTGGGGCTACAAAAAATGCATTCACTTCTTAGTTCGCCAATTAAAGGCAAAAGGGGGAAGGGGGAAAGAGGTGAAGTGGTTCTATCACTCAAACCGAGAACAAACAGAAGCAATCAAAAAATCCACCCACATCATGCCAGAAAAATTGAGGGGATAACAAAAATACAGTCCCTTCTCTATAACAAGATTTTAAAGCTTCCTTCAACCAAGAGACAGCAACTGAGAGGAGAATCCGAGCTGCTAGAAAAGGCCTCATTACCTTGTTATTATAAAATTCGGCCATCTGCCAACTTTCTTCCACGTGTGCAATAGGCATGCTCAGGCCTAGAAAATAAAAATAAGAAGTTCAACGTGTGCCATTTGACTTACGCGTAACGATCAAAAAATGTCTAACCGCAATCTTTTCCAGTGTAGGCAATCCATGCAAGAGCAGATAGACTATCAGCAGCAGACTTCAAGTGGTTGAAGAAATCAGGCCGTCCTTCAGTCATTGTGGTAGCTTGCATGATCACATTATTCAAAGGTTTGAGAAATTCAACCAAACCTGAGTTGTCTGGTTTCTGCACAATCAAGAAAAAGATTGCACCAGCATTATGACAAATAAACGCATCTATAATAAAGAAAACAATTTCGTGCACTATTAAACAGTACCTTCCTGTATTTTCACTAAATTAACGCACATAAACTTCAAACATTCAAGTAAAAGGTAAGAAATTACATTTCTCACTTGCTATGATGAAATACAAATTGATTGTACCTACACACCTCTTTTTCGAGAAAAAAATACAGAGTTCAATCAGAAGACTTGGACAGCACATCGCTTTTTCAGCTAGCAAAAAATAAAAAACAAGCATAATTCCATCTCTTAATTAAGCTATTTCGACGCGGTTCAAGCAACAGTTCCTATGCTCCAAACAAGACTAATGAGAGAGATTGTAATGGTGCTCAAACGATATGGAAATGGATACTCCAATTAAAACAAAAAAACATGCATATTGCATAATATAAGTGTTTGCAGCTTCACTATTGTATGCACATTAGCAAACAAAACTTACATCACGATTCTGAAATTGCGTGTTCATTGTATTTCAATTTATTTGACGTAGTTTGACTCGATAGCTTAAGAAATTTTAAAATTTGTCATCTTAAACAAGACATAACATTTTGCCACTATAAGATTTTTTAAACTTGTGGTCTTAAACATGCCATACATTTATGTGACCATAAGACGTTCTCATTAAGGGGTCGTTTGGTAGGGTGTATGAGAATAGTGCGGAATAAGGTGTATTAGAATGCATGGGTTAGTAATGCAAGCATTAGCTATTAGTTATGCATATATTATTTCTTATCTACTGTTTGGTGTGGTGTATTAAAATTATAATGCATTGCATAATTTTTAAGAAAAACAGTTGTTTACAAAGATGCTCTCCATATTCTCTAGCTTTAAGGGACTTTAAGGATAATTTTGTCTTTAACCATGCTAATGCATGCATTAATAGCCTTGGTATTACTAATGTCATGGTTTTCTATGCATAGTATAATGCCAAGTATGATGTATAACTAATACTTGATACACAAGTTGAGAAAATATACCAAACAAGGTATTAGTAATGCATAGAGCTAATGCTTGCATTATTTTTTCTAATACCTCCTAGCAAACGACCCCTAAGAGTAAAATGGAAAGTTTGAATACTTTTGTTTCTAAATATGGAAATGTACTAGTACTCTGTTATTTTGGAACGAGTTTAAGTTATATGCCCTATGTTAAAAATATTTACACAATTAACAATTAGGTCACTTATGGGCTATTATAGATAATTTCTTTATAACCATAAATAAATAATCAGACAAAAATGGTAACTACTCTGCCATTACAACTTAAAATTCCCTGATAGTGTAAAATAATATATTTGCACTCTCAGTGTATACAATAAAACTTGAATCAATAAGGAAATAGTGTCGCATAAATTGGAACTGAGAGAGTACATATTAATTATTATATACATTGCACACATACTCAAGAGGTGAACAATATTGTATAATGAGTTGATTAAGGAATTGACTAACCTTACTTTCCTTGATTTTAATGAGAAGTTCTCTCTGAGCGGAGAAAGCCTTCTCAACCATCTTAGTAATATCCAGTACTTTTCCTCCGATCTTCTGCGCAGCACTCGTAACCTTCCCGAGGAACTCCGACCTCAGATCGTCAAATGCAATAATCGACGGATCTAAAACCACCGTATCATCGCCTGTCCCGACGGAACCTCCGGAACGGAAGCCGGTGGCTGATAGCGCCTCCAGCCGTGTCACCGCCGACTCCAATCGCTGTATCAACTTCTCCTCCATAGACATTGCGGAGCTCCCGATTTCTTCTAGAAGTTTCTCGATCTTCAATGCGTTGTAGGTAGCATAGATCTGGTGATTGTTTGATGTCGGAGTGTTTTAATGTGAATATATACGTTTCTTAAAGGTCTGTAATCTGAAATGGCGAAAGGCGAAGAGAGCACGTTCGGATATGGAATTGAGGGCATACACGTGTCAGATAAGTAGAAACTTTTGGCCTTTTATGCGTTGTAATACATCTGTAGCTGTGTGTACTAAAGCATGTTCAAGTCATTTACAAGGAAGAAAGCCCTTTAAACTGTATTTTTATCATGCCAATAAAATTTGGAAAATGCTGTCTTAATCCAAGTTGCCGTTTTTGCAGGTAAGTGCTGTGAAGGGGTGTATGGTTGGTTCGATTTTTATTAAAATCAAATCACATTATTTATATCGGATTGATTTGATTTTATCGGATTTGTCAGATTTTTTATAAATAAATGTATGTTTAATAAAAATTGAAAAAATTAACAAACATATGATCTATTAAAATATTTTTACGGAAAAATTTTTTTAGTAACACACAATAATTATTTTTTTTGTTGTCTGGCAATAAATTTTCGTTGACGTAAGATAACCGAAGTCATAAGTAACCGAAAATTAATATGATACATAAATAATGTGTTTGCTATTTAATTTTTAATATTGAAATACCACTTCAAATAGAATATATAGATCTTGACATATGAATATGAAAAGAAAAAGAGATTAACGCATTTCAATGATAAGAAAGTGATCATACAACACATTATATAAAATTAATAAAAATGGAGCACTTCCATTTTTTATTAGATATTATATCCCATAAGAGAATCCTAAATATTTCTAGATATTTTTTAAAGAAAATTCTATATAAAATCTTAAATGTATATATAAAAATCATATATTTATATGTCGGTTTGTTTCGAATTTTTTTACTCAAAATCAAATCTGAACTTCAAAATCCTATATTGAAAGGGTGCTGAAATAAATACGATGTATAGACAAATAACTTAAGAACAAAGTTGCCACAAAAAGGTAAACATATTAGGAAATTTAACGCATATGGTTTTCAACTATTAGCACGTCCCTTTTTAAGTTGTTGTAATAAGTGATTAGTCAGACATACCACATCAATCAATTTAATCGTATAGCAAATTCTTATAAAATTTATGTATTGTTAAAATTGTACGTTTAAAGTTTAAACTATGGGAATATTATTTTACACTATTATGCTTAGTGATGGGTTTGTAGCACTTTCAAATCAATGAGGAATTTTTATCAAGAATTAACTCAAATAGCCGCCTGTTATTATTTAAACTAAAAATAGACGGTGAATAGGGGTGACAAAATAGTTAAAAAAAAATAGTTAATCACCCATATTATCCACTAAAAAAAATGAGTTAAATAATGAACTTTTTAAAAACGGGTCAAATACGGATAAGAATCATATCATCTATTTAAAAAATGGATAATCAATGGGTCTAACTTTTACATTTGTAAAGCCTCAAATTGGAGGTTCCTCAAGTTAGGGAGACTAAGAATTCTCCATATTATCCGCCAGTTAACGCATTTTTTATCCGTTATTAAATATGGGTCGGGTCAGATAATTTATCTGTTTTTTCAGACCCAAACCATAACGATCTGACATGCCTATTTGCCGCTCCTACCGGTGAATGTATAATATATATGCATAATTCATATATTATATGTGAATAATTAGTGTAATAATTTGTATATACGATTAAAACAAGTAAATAATTAATATGACCAGCTATTTGTGTAGAAATCTCAATTTTATTATCGTCCTTGTTTTCATTCTTCTCACCCCTAACACGTCTTCTCTGTATTAAAAAAGTATATCTTCATTATATACATCTTCGTTGGTATTTTTTTTATCCGTTTAGTTTAGGTGTCCTCGAAGTGACCATCTTTCTTAGTATAACATGTAATAGTCCTAATAGTTTAGTACTTAAAAGAATCCTTGTCTTTTGAGGGGTTAATTTCCTGAATGGTCATTCAATTTTTATTATATTCCATTAAAATCATTGAATTATTATAATAAAATGAAAGTGTTGTTCAACTTTTATCTAATTATCACAAAAGTTACTAAACTATTTTATGTAGTAAAAAAACCGCTCAACTTTGCCTAAATATATCACAAATAATAATTAATAAGTAGGAAGTGGTTACTAAATGAGATTTTTTTATTCCTATACACTATTGGAAACTTTATTATCCTAAATGTTCATGTTTAATTAATTACCTGGCATAAACAAATTTTGTTTATAAAATATATACAATCCACCTTAAAAGACTCTAAATCCATTATTTGTACCTTTAATCAAGGGATTTAGTTACACTTTTTTTCTTTTTTCTCTCCTCTCTCCCCCTTCTCTCCAAATGCAATTGAATGTGCACCACGTTGTTTAATACTGACCAATTTCATCTCATTTGGAACTTAATTTATGCATTAAGTTTGAAATGACGTATTAAGTCAAATGCATAAGATTCTATGGTTGTCAAGTACTGACCAATTTATAGGTTCAAGAAAAGATAGAAAAATATAGGCCAAAAAAAATACAGATCTTTTCTTATAAATTCCCATGAGCCATGACTTGGGTTTTTAGCAAGAAACAATTGAGTTGTACATTTTTATGGGTTATTCTTCGTCTGGGGCTTTTTCATTTCAAAGTTCTATATTGTTGTAGTGTAGAAAATGAAAATAATGGCAAATTACATATTCAAATGTGATTTGCTTTACATCAGTTGGGAACTATTATGGAAAAGAATAATCACTGATAGATGGTCGCTTTTTATGTTTGTATCTCCTAACCCACATTTTCAGTATTATCATCCTATCGAGTAGCTTTGGTCAAAAGCATAGTCAGTTTTTACAGAGGCAACTCCATCAAAACTGTTGTACTTTAACGTTTTCTAATTTGATTGTAGTTCTGGTTGGTCACTTTGTTGTGTCTAGTTTTAATGTGATTATATGAGAGGATTGTGTCCCTAGTAACATCTGGAGAACCGATATATACAAATAACTTTAGTCGTATTCTATCAAGACATTGTTCGTCCAAAACCTGAAGAATTTATGAACTCAATAATTTATTGATTTAACTTGATATCAGGCCTCCCCCCAACCAGTGTTAAATCTCATAAACATGGCTTCTTCTCAAGAGGAAATAATATTCCAATTATGGATGAGATTTATACAAATTATCTACAACTTATCTACATTATTTCTATCCAGTTATATACATTTACAATATCATACCACTTAAATACAAATTTTATACAATATGTCTTTTGTATATTTTGTATCTGATTTATACATAGTAAAAATAAATTTCATACAACTAATTATATATATTATACAACTTATCTACAATTTTCATAAATTATTTCTATCCAGTTAAATACAACTACAATAACATACAACTTAAATACATATTTGTACAATATTGTTCAACATATACAATTTTTCTACAATTTCGTAAATATAATTGTATATCATGTCTTCTTCTTCTTCTTCGACGAGTTTCAATCTGAAATTCAATCAAAATCAAGTCTAATCTTCACCAAAACACCCTCAAAATTGAGATATAAACTCCAAATCACATTCCCAATTGTTCGCAACAACACCCAATCCAAACAAATAATGGTTTTGGAAATCCAAATTCGAATTCAAAGCTTCAAAGCTTTTTAATGGCTGTCAATTGTGGAATTGCTGCTCACTTTTCCTTGCTTTACATTACTGAAATTAGGGATTAAGAGATAGAGAGAGACGTAGAGAGAGTTCCCAATTCTTTGCAACAACACCAAATTCAAACAAAGAACATTTTTTGAAAACTCAAATTCGAATTCAAAGCATTTTAATGATTGTCAATGGTGGAATTGTTGCTCTCTTATGCAAGATACGTGAGGAGGGAGGTGAGATGTGGAGATAGAAACGTAAGGGGAGTGGAAGATATGTTAGAGTGATTTTAGGACACTAATTATTATCATTAATTCTCTTACAATGTACATAAATGGTAATTGGGTATATAAACTGTAATTATAGTATAACTTGAGTAATGAGGGTAATATAATTTCATATAGTGTATAGGAATATAAAAATTCCTTACTAAATAGTGTGTAGTGACTTCTTGGGATACAATTTTTCGTTAAAAGAAATAATTTAGCAAGTTTGATATGAAAAGTAAAATTCGAATAACCATCCCCAAAATTATCTTGTCATTTGAGTGATTTTGAAATAGTGAAACCAAAACCATACATTTGATAGTCGAAGGCACACATTTGAGATATGTGTACGGGTCCAAATCAGATTGAGGATTAAGTCGTACAGAGAAAGACGTTACGAACGACTCGCAAATCATTATGAGTGGTGTGGTCGAGGTCGACTAGTAGGTGAATAAATCGAGCAGCCTAACGACCCGTCACCACCGAGGTCGAGTAGCGAAGTTAGGAGTAACGGCTAATTTGTGTACAAGTATCTTTGGAGGGAATATTCTGTCGAATATTCTCTCTGATTGTACTTTAGAGTTCTTTGGGAATATCCCATATAAATAGAAGGAAAGATGAGGGAAAATGTATGTAATATTCTGTATGATAAAAACACCTCAAAGGGATAAGCTCTTGAGAAAAATACAAAGAACTATTTTTTAAAGAGATTCAACCTTTTCTAGATTATCTATTGTCATTTCCATCAAATCCGAGAAAGTACACAATATTCTCTCATATTCTTGTCATTCATCATTGTTAGAGAAAGGAATCATTCACCATACTTAATAGTGAGTAAATCTTCCTCCCTATTTACATTTATTGTCATTTAATGTTATTTAATACTTGTTGTTTCTTGCATATCGCCGTATCTTGACGCATTTATTGATAGTGCTTCCATTCTGTTACATTATTACACACATTGTTCATACTTTTCATCCAAGGTCTGAAGTTATTAGCTTTAAATAGGATTAACTCTTTTTAATAACTGATTAATTAGTTGAACCAAAGATTATCATTTTTTGGTCAAATAATTTGGCTCCGTCTGTGGGGATTTCCTAGTCAAAGTCTTAGTTTCTTTCAGATCTAAAAAAAAATACAAAATCATGTCTTTGCTCGCGTGCATAGTCTAACATGGCAGGTAATGGAGAGGAAAAAATGAAAGCAGTAGTTGGTCTTACTACCAACCTCCTAAACACCATCAATGAGGTCACTGGAACAGACGAGGAGAACGTGACGCCAAACGCCTCCCCCATGTGGAGTGGTTCTCCCCTCCTCACGGCAGCGTCATGACAACACACTATAAGCGGGCCTCTACGTACATAACAGAAGAGCAACCACCAGCGGTGAAAAAGCTGCTCGAGGCGTGGTTAACAAGCACGGTGACCAACATACTCGAGAAACCATCCCAAAGTATGAACAGAGGAGACGCGAGAATTTGCGTCGCACCAGCGACAGATGAGCAACACGACCTTCCTCCTATAAAATGTATTACTCACAATGTTAATGATGCAGGTAACGACGTCCTCACAACCATTTTGATAAAGATGGAGGAGATGGAGAACGAGAACAAATGCTTCGCAGCCAAATGAAAGAGCACCCAGAAAGGGTAGACAAAATACCGGGCGCCCCAAAACTCTTACCAAAATGGGACGCCTACCGGTTCGTTGAGCAACCGTAAAATGACGGAGCGACACCACACGCCATACCTAAAACCTTCAAAATGCCGCTATATTTTAAAATATATGACGGTACGACGGACCTTGAGGATCATGTGACCCACTATGTCACTGCGGTGAAAGGAAACGACCTCGCAAAAGAGCAAGTGTCTTCCATATTGCTGAAGAAATTTGGTGAAACCCTCACCGTGGGAGCACTAACTTGGTACTCACAGTTACCTGCTCGCATTATAGAAACATTCGAGGAGATGGCCGACAAGTTTGTCATGGCCCATGCCGGGGCCGACATATTCGCCATTAAACAGTCACCCGGCGAAGGACTAAGGGACTTCCTCTCCCTATTCAACCGTGTGAGAATAACTCTTCCAAATGTATCTAAGGGATGGTGGTAGCAGCTTTCCAAAATGGGTTAAACAAGAGCGGTTCGAGGGCGACCAGAAAATTTCTAAGCCGACTCATGAAATACCCCCAACCACTTGGGACGAGATACATAACGCCTACTATGCCGAAGTACGAGCTGACGAGGACGACCTCAACGGGCCAACTCAACGGTTGACCTCAATCCAAATGGAGTCGAGGAAAGATCGCAGAAACAATAACATAAGGGACTATGCAGGACCACGCCCCAACCGTGAAAGGCACCTACTATATGTCAGAGTCGTCGTCATACCGTCTCCCCGTCATAGCGATGGCCCATCCAGGCAGCAAACAGGGACTCACCGAAGCGAAAAAGGTATGCCTCTATTACTATCTGCTCACAATTTTTGTGTTTCTTCTTCAGAAATAGTCTACGCCCTGGAGAAGCTCGACCCAAAAGTGAAGTGGCCGCCGAAGATGAAGCCCGACCCAAACACCAGAAAGTCAAACAGCCTCTGCGAATTCCACCATGAATGAGGCCACAAAATTGAGGATTGCATCGCCTTAAGGCAAAAGGACGTGGACATGCTTCACCAAGGACATTTGAAAAAACTCTTGAGTGACCGATATAGGGAAAATTTCGCTCGAGAGCGCGAACAACATCAGGGTCCACCAAAACCACCCTCCCCAGCTCGTACCATCCAGATGATCATCGGAGAAGGCGAGGGCGCATCAATCAATAGCGTAAAATTCACGACCACCCACAAGCTGAAACGGTCAATCAGGTATGAAAGGTATGACAACCTCGAAGAAAGTATCATCTTCGATGAGTCAGATACGCACGATTTGACCTTTCCTCACTACGACGCTCTTGTTATTACTTTACGCGTTTTAGATACTGACATAAAACGCATTATGGTCGATGACGGAAGTGGCGCGTGCATTATCCACCCTCGAGTTCTTGCACAAATGAGGCTCGCGGATAGGATAGTGCCACGTTGCATCACACTAAGGGGTTTTAACAATGCAGTTGAGTGGACGTCAAGAGAAATCATGCTACCCGTCTTGGCCAGTGGTGTTACTTTGGAAACTATGTTCCACGTTATGGATCAAGATACGGCGTACAACCCCATCATAGGACAGCCTTGGATACACGCCATGAAGGCTATCCCCTCCAGTTTATTCCAAGTAGTCAAGTTTCCCATCCCGTGGGGAGTATTCAGCATCCGTGGCAAACAACACACTACCCAAGAATGCTACCGCGTTGCCCAAGACTGCACATACACCCAACAATTGAAGGAAAAAGGCGAAGAGGCATAGCAATTAACAAGGCCGAGGTCAGATGGTGACGAAGGGAAAGATGTCATCAAAGACCCCGAAATCATAGAGGCCTTAGGATCAACTGTGGTGGACCTCGACCCCGTGCAACTCGACAAAAATGACCACAACAAAAAGGCCTTAATCGGTCACAAACTTCAAGAACCAGGTAAATTTCACCAATTTTTAGCTAACAATGCAGACTTGTTCACTTTTTCCTATGCAGATATGCTAGGCATCCCAAAGGAGATAGCGACACACAAATTGAACGTCGACCCGTTCAACCCCCAGTACGACAAGTTAGAAGAAAATTCAACTCCGTAATAAATGGCGTTGTCCGCGAGGAGGTCAAAAAATTGCTGGAAAACGGCTCTATCAGAGAGTCAAAATATCCCCAATGGGTTGCAACGTAGTCATGGTAAAAAATAAGAACGGGAAATGGAGGATGTGCATAGACTACACAGATCTGAACAAAGCATGCCCGGAAGACTCATTACACTGCCCCATATTGACGAGTTCATCGATGCAACAACCGGACACGAGCTACTAAGCTTTATAGATGCCTACTCGGGTTACAACAAGATCCTCATGGAGGAAGAAGACCAGTAAACCACTTTCATCAACAATATTGGGACGTACTGCTACAGGGTGATGTCATTCGAATTAAAGAACGCAGGGGCGACATATCAGAGGTTGGTGACAAAAATGTTCAAAGATCAGCTCAACAAAAACATGGAAGTCTACATATACTACATGTTGGTCAAGTCAAAAAGGAAGGAAGGTCACATCGACCACCTGAAAGAAGCCTTCGACATACTCAGACGATATGGCATGAAATTAAACCTCGAAAAGTGCGCCTTCGGCGTAACCTCGGGAAAGTTCCTCGGCTTTTTAGTATCACAACGAGGCATTGAGGTCCATACCGACCAAATCAAAGCCATAGAAGGAATACTGGAGCACCTGACCAGCAAGAAGCAGGTGCAGAAACTAATCGGTCGTATAGCTGCCCTGTAGAGATTCATCTTGCGGTCCTCCGATAGGTGCCACAAATTGTTTTTGCATACTCAAGAAATATAATGGACTCCAATGGAACTCCGAGTGCATCGATGCCTTGAAGGAACTAAAGGCATACCTATATTCACCGCTACTACTCGGTAAGGCAGAACCTGGGGAGCGTCTCCTCATTTACCTAGCTGTGCCCGACGTAACGGTAAGTGATGTCCTGGTCTAATAAAATAAAGGTACCTAATCTCCAATCTATTATATTAGCAAAACTTTGGTCGACGCCGAAATGAGGTACCCCCACCTCGAGAAGCTAGCCCTGGCTTTAGTCGTAGCTTCACAAAAGCTTAGACCCTATTTCTAGTGCCACCCTATTTCAGTAGTCACGACCTTTCCTCTAAGGAGTATCCTATACAAACCCGAGTTGTCATCTAGATTGGCCAAATGGGCCATAGAATTGAGCGAGCACGATATAACCTATCAACCGCAAAAAGCGATAAAGTCGCAAGTGCTTGACAACTTCATTGTCGACTTCAGCACAAAAATAATGCCCGAAGTCAAAAAGGAAGCCGCCCCTACTTCCCCCAAAACACATGACCTATGGGTTTTGTATACCGATGGTGCCTCTAACGCGTCGGGATCCGGACTGGGACTCGTGGTCGAGGTCCCAACAGGTGAAGTAACTCGCCAGTCCATAAGATGCCTTGATGTGACTTACAATGAGGCCGAGTATGAGGCCGTGATTACAGACCAAAACTAGCACTCAAGTACAAGCAAAACTAGTAGTCCTGCGCTACGAATCGTAGCTCGTTGTCAATCAAGTCACAGGGACTTTCCAAGTCAGGAACAAAGGCTATAGAAATACCAGGCCGACATCCGCAAATTATTACCCGAGTTCGAGGAATTCCAGCTCGATCAAATACCTCGAGCACAAAACGTCAAAACAGATGGCCTCACCAAACTAGCAGCAGCCACAAAAAGCATAAACAGAGAGGGAAACGTGGTTACTCTCCTCCACTCGTCGATTAATCAAATCGAGGTAAGAACTATAAACCTAACTTGTAACTGGAGCAATTGTATTGTCACATATTTGCAGGGCGGCGTGCTTCCAAACGACAAAAAAGAAGCCAAAAATCTTCGAATGCAATCAGCCATGTACACCGTCATCAATCAGACCTATACAAAAGGACGTATGACAGCCCCCTAGAAAAAGGTTCAGGACCAAACCAGACATGGCGCGTCCTAGAAGAAGTCCACGAAGGTCACTGCGAATCTCACACCAGAAATCGAGCACTAGTCAAATGCCTCATACGAGCAGGTTACTACTAGCCCACAATGAAAAAGGAGGTTGCCGACTTCGTTAAAAAATGCGAACTATGCCAAAAATACGCCCCCATGATCCACCAAGCGGGCGAGCACCTCCACTCAGTCACCTCGCCCTGGCCCTTCATCAAATGGGGAATGGACATTGTCGACCTCCTCCTAGAAGGACGAGATAACGTACGATTTCTTTTAGTTTTGACTGACTATTTTTCTAAGTGGGTGGATGCAGGTGTGTTCACCCAAATACGCGAGCAAGAAGTGATCGCCTTTATATGGAGGAATATTGTATGTCACTTCGGCATCCCCAAAGAAATCAGTTGTGATAACGGACCTCAATTCACAGGAAAGAAGATCGCTGAATTCTTCGAAAAATAACCTATCAAAAGAATACTCGCCACGCCATATCACCCCGCGGTCAACGGACAAGCGGAATCCTCCAACAAGTTAATACTGAATATCATGAGGAGGAAACTCGAGAACGCCAAGGGACACTGGCCGGAGTTGATGTCGGAAGAGTTATGGACATACCGCACAACTCCAAAGACAAGCACAAGAGAAACACCGTACTCATTAATCTATGGGACTGACGTAGTGATACCGGTCGAGGTCGGAGAACCAAGTCTAAGGTACTCACACGAGAACATGCCAAGCAACAATGAAATAAGAAGGCAAGACCTTGATGATGCCGAATAACGAAGAGACATGGCTATACTATAACAAATAAATCCAAGGTCAGGCTGCTCAAAGTTGGGGACTATGTGCTCAAAGCCAAAACACAGACAAACAAGGATCCACGGGAAGGAAAACTGGGGACCAATTGGGACGGCCCATAAAAAATTACGGCGGCAGCAAGAAAAAGGTCATTCCAATTAGAAATGATGGAAGGAAAATTACTACCAAACAATTGTAACGTCGCTCACCTTAAGCACTGCAACTTCTAAGGAAAGATGTTCTCCGAGCCATACTTTTTTTCCCTCACCTGAGTTTGTCCCAATTGGGTTTTCTCGGGGAGGTTTTTAACGAGGCGGCGGAGAGGGCATTTCGAAGTTAAGCACAAGTTCATTTCCCGACCCCTTCAATACTTCTCCAGGTCGACCAATGAAGGTACTAGATAGTCTGGGATTGGAGTACCAGTCCGAAAATGAAAACATGTAAACTTATCCAATATATATATATATATATATTCAAGCAAAGTGTGCAAACACATGATGTTCGCTTGTCTCCACCCAGTTTAACATTGCACTAAGTATAACACTACACCACTCCAGACACTCACATTAAACCTCGTTCGAATCAATAAAGAGTAACATTTGACCTCGCTCAAATTAAATCGCATTCGACCTCGTTCGAATTAATAAAGAGTAACATTCGACCTTGCTCGAATTAACTCACATTCGATATCGTTCAAATCAATAAAGATTAACATTCGACCTCGCTTGAATTAACTCACATTCGACTTCGTTCATCAATAAAGAGTAACATTCGACCTCGCTCGAATTAACTCATATTCGACCTCGTTCGAATCAGTAAAGAGTACCATTCGACCCGCTGACCTCGCTCAAATTAACTCACATTCAACCTCGTTCGAATCAATAAAGAGTAACATTCGACCTTGCTCGGATTAACTCACATTCGACCTCATTTGAATCAATAAAGAGTAACATTCATCCTTGCACGAATTAACTCGCGTTCGACCTCATTCGAATTAATAAAGAGTAACATTCGACCTCGCTCGAATTAACTCGTATTCGACCTCGTTCAAATTAATAAAGAGTAACATTCGACCTTGATCGAATTAACTAGCATTCGACCTCGTTCGAATTAATCAAGAGTAACGCTCGACCTCGCTCGAATTAACTCACGCTAGACTTCGTTCAAACAAATTAAGAGTTATAATCGACCTCACTCGAATTCTGCTTATACTCGACCTAACCCGAGTTCAATTTGCAGTTAACCTTGTTTGAGTTAACTATGGCGACATGGGACTTCAGCCAAATTCACTCAAAGATATACTCGACCATGTTCGATCTAGCACATACCGACACAATTCTTCTAATCAAAGCAATCACTTGAGGAAAATATTCAAAGAAAAACAAAATTCAAATCCAAAAAGTATCTTACAATGGCCAGAAAGACGCCCACAAAAACAAGACAAATTACAAAGCATTACTGCACGTCATCCCCAACATCATCACCATCACCATCTTCACCATCCAAGTACATATCATCGTACCAAGCACCTTGCTCTACCCCGTCCAAGTCATCCTCGCTATTATCTGCCCCTGGCGTAGCAGGACCATAACGACATGCAACTCGAGCTTCACGCGCCTTGGCACGAGCACCCTCGAACTCAACTTCAGTAACCTTCCTTGCCGCCATCAAGTCCCTAAATATGTCCAACTGGGCCTCTTCATGGATCCACTTCTCGTACGAGTCCCGCGACACGTCGGGAAAGGCAGAAGTATGAGAGGAAGATAGTCGAGACAACAACTGCGCATTTTCGGCCTCAAGAGCAGCGACCTGATCATTCAGATTTGAAACCTCTCCCTCAAGTCCGCCAATTCGCTCATTGAGCCTAGCCTCCCTGAGCATGCCCGCCTCAGCCTCCGCCTCACTCGCCCGTTCAAACCGAAGTACGCGAATGACCTCCTCCGTCACTGCCACTCTTTCCAAAGATACCTTCATGGATTCGTCGGCCACGCCCAACTCCGCAATCTTTTCAACCAGTTCGACATTCAGGTCATTGGCCTGGGTCGAACTCTGCTCAAGTTCAACCCATAGGGATGCCACTTGAGCTTGAAGATCGACACGTTCAGTTGCGACCCCCCTGCTCACCTCAAGCTCGTCCTCCTTGGCTCTGAACGACCCCTCAAGCTCGCTGCATTTGTGGATGACCCTCACGAGTTCGTCGTCCTTTTGTTTCAACTCATCCCTAAGAGATTGGAAGTTTCCATCCACGCCAGGTCAGTGGCATAGCTCACGATGCTTAGCACAGTACTCACGATACTTCGACTCCATTCTCTAAAAGATAGCCCTCCTCTTCTCTTCCCGACGGGCACACTCAATCACCAGAATAAGGTCTAGCCAAGAAAGAATAGAAGAAAGAAGTTAGTAAAAACAAAAGAGAAAAAGAAAGGACGTAAAGAGCAACAACTTGAAAACTTACCCACAAAGTCGTTCCTGATATGCCCGACGATAGGGCTTCATCGTCAAATGTTTGTAATGTCCTATCCTCGGCACGGGAACAGAGTGGGCCCAAAAAAGGGACTACTGTTATACCCCATTTTAACCGGGTCAAATTAGAGTATAACATATTGGTAATCCTGAGGTTTAATTAATTTTAAGAGAATCGTCACCTAATTAATTTTAAGGTGAATTAGGACACCTATTATTAAAACTTAAGTCAAACTCTATTTTATGGTCTTAACCTAAAGATTCTAAGTAAGTGTTTTAAATATTTTAAAAAGAAGGTTTTTTTTTTTAAAAGCACCTTTTAGAATCCGTTAATAAGCGGTTAACCGACCAAGCTTAGGTTAATAAATTATACAAAAATATCAAGAAAATATCATTTGAGGTATTTAACAAAATATAGCTTAATAGAGTAGTTTAACTGTGAAAGGTTTTAATAAATTTTAAAGAATATTGTTACGTAAACAAAGCTTATAACTAGTTAATATACATATATAATTTGAAAGGATGTAGTCCTTTGAGAAAGATATTTGCTGATGATTAAAATATTTTCTTTTTTTTTTTTATATTAAAAGGGGACCTTTTCCGTTGCTTGTCGTTAGAAAGGAGTCAAAGTAAAAAACATAAGAAACTTTTCAAAAAGAAACGTCAGCCAACAAATACACAAAACAAATCACGTTTCGTATATATATATTTTTTTTAAAAAGTGTTCACATTTTTTATGATGTTATAAGAAACTTTCAACTGGAGTCTTAAAATATCCCAATGGCATACCATCTATTAACAGTGAAAGGGAATGGTAGTACTAGTTTTTGAACTAATACTAAACTAACACTTAACTGCACATTAATTTTCCAAAAAAAAAACACCCAAGAACTTACTTAGAATAAGACTACTGCATTTCATAAACTAAAATTTTCAGTTTTCTTGCAAATACATGTAATAACAATATACCAATATTCAAAAGTATTACTTATATTGAGCTACTACCATGTACTTAGTCTATTTTTAGAATGCTAATGAATATCTGTGAAAGAAACTCTAAACTACCTATTCTTACTTTCATTTCATACTACTGAAATTGACTTTAGCCATACAATTTCCATACTTAACAAATGAAGTGATAAAATTGTGGTTGTGAGAGTTTAAGATAATTAAAAGAAATTTTGGATCTAACTTTCCACATATATTTTTTCCAAGTTCATAACTAATCCTAAGAAAATACTTCTTATTACATGGTACCTTTCTGCTATATAGTTAGCAACTAAACATAATTAAATTTTTTTTAATATAAAATTAATTTTTTGACACATGATTTCTAAAAAAAAAACATTAACACAAACAGAAAGAAAACTTGAGTTAACGGCTTAATAAAACGTGTCAAAAACTTAAAGTCATGATGTCTAAAACAGAAAAAAAAATTAAAAAAATTAAAACATTCATTGTCACGAGCAAACACTGAAACATTGAATCATCCGAAATACAAGGAGTGTTTACTTGAATTTCAGGTCAATTGGTTTTTTGACTCTTTACAAACCTATTTTTAGTTTTACGACCCTACCTCTTTTTTACATGGAGATTTACTTTTAGACGTGAGAGATCTGTCGTTTACACGTAAGAGATCTAAAAAGGTTATTTTCTTAAATTCAAACTTGTAAAAAAGCATGATGTACAAATAACACTGAAATTTCCTAACTTATAACTACAATTAGGGATGTCAATGGATATTTAAAAACCGACTAAACCTACCAAATTGTACCGAACCAAACTGTTTTTTATGTTTCTTTTAATAAAATCGTAGGTTTTTATATAAATTTATAACTATACCGATAATTAGGGTAGGTTTTTTATTTTATGAAAATAAACCGAAAAAATACCGAACACCGAATGAATTTTCATGTGAAAAATATATTTATATATTAATATTAAAAATAATAAAGCATTAAATTTTTCCTTGGGCCTTGAAATTGTAAAAATTGTTACAAACCAACAATTAATTAAACCCAAAATCCTAATTCCCAAACCTATGATACTACTCATGTTGAAGCTAATTATTTCCAGCATATTCACTAGCAAGACATAAGATAATCTAGCGATTATGAGTAGCAAACTACAATGTATTCAATTTTCGTTTTTAAATTTATATTTTCAAATATTTAATTTCCTATAGGCTTTATTCTTGAGTCTCGGCTTGCTTAATATCTTTCCACCCGTATGATTTATATCTTCTGTCTTTGCTTAGTTTCCTTTACGCTGCTATAGAATAGTTGATGGATCTATACTCTGGACATCTTTCAGGTTTTCTTAGTTCATCACCTTTTAAATAGTAAAATTGTCTAGAGAGTTTTGATAAGTCCTATAAAAGTATATGCTATTGCATTATGCTTCTACTAGTGACTTTTAAATGACATTTAAAATAATACAGAAAATTGAACAGAATCATACCGAAGAGAAACATACATGATATATTGGTACGGTTTTTAAAAGTCTAAATTTGGTTATACATCATAGAATAACCAAAAAATTGGTATATTACAAATTTTATAAAATAACCGGCTGAGCCAAACCCAGCCGAACCGAACCATTGACACCCTACTTACAGTCATTCGCGTCACCTACTTGAAGTAAAACTGGGATGGTCGATAAACCGAGTGGTACTCCAATAAAGAAGCACCTCATTATGAAATTGTAGCTAACTGATATGAAAACGCAAGCTAATTTACAACAACAACAACAACAACCCGGTGATTTCTCACAAGTGGGGTATGGGGAAGGTGGAGTGTATGCAGACCTTACTCTTATCCCAGAGAGTAGGAGCTATTTCCGAAAGATCCTTGGCTCAAGAAAACGCAAGCTAATTTGAGTTGGTAAAACTTTTCTCAACAGTCTGCTATTCTGCAGGTCTCAAGTACATCAGTTTATAAATACTAAGACAGTGTAAGTGATTTCTTTTTCTTTTTTTGAGTCCATATAATGACATTGTGTAGTGTGACTATGCTTATATACAAAATCAACCCAAATAGAGCCTAGGACTGAGCGGAAATGATTCAAAAGAATATACATACTAAAATACCCTGTATAACTCTTCATCCCAAATATAAAGGGTAATCATCTTCCTCTAGGTTTCTGTTCATCATCACCCATCCCATCCTTGGCAGCTAATTGAACTCTATTTGTTGGTAGTAAACGTGGATTTAGAGGATCTTTTTCCTGGACTGATCGAGGTTCCTGTAAGGGAAAAACATATTCACTTAGAAAACAAACTAAAAGGAAATAAAGGAGTTCATTACACCACATTAGCCCCAGTAAACATGCAAAAATAAGTCAAGACAACCTGACATTTCCTTTTCAGTGAAGAGAAAAGAGATAGAGAACAAGATGACTCCTTATAGTATACCTCTAATCACTCGTCAGGTATTAACTTGTATGCTATATTCGAGGTAAAGAGAGATATGATTCACACCAGATAAACATGAAACACGAAACATCATTTTTTTTCCGACAACATCATTCACCAAGTGCAGATATACACACTATAAGAAACGTCTAATTTCTACATGGATCAATTTTTATTATGCCTGGTGGTAATGTTACGAGGTTCATGAGTCCTGCCGAGAAGACTTCTCTACAACCTATTCCACCTTCTTCTCAATATTGTCCACCCTGCAAAGCATTTTATTATGAGTGCGTTCAACATTTTTAACAGTGCTATCAATGTTGTTCAAGATTCTATTTTGAGAGATAAAATTTTCGGACTGCCAATTGATTGTTGCTTCAATGTCACGCGATGGTGGTTTTTCTCCCGAGGACAAAACAACGTTCCTTTTGGGGATCTTGGGGGCATGATCTGCACCATCTTTACTGAAGTGTTCAAGAGGTGGAAAATCATGGGTATAGCCGGCGCTAACGAGGCTATACATTAGTATTTCAGGATTTTTGGGCAAAGGGGTTGCCTCGTCATCTTCCCAACTAGGGGTGGTGATAAGCCTGGCCTCTTTTTTCTGACAGTTTTGGCCATTCCTGAGGGTTATAGCTGACAAGAAACAAATTTGCTATTGGTGTTGTGATACAGGGCCATACTAACTTAAGTAAAGAGGCATACTGATATGTAGTTGCACCCACCACTCTAATTCTAACTGACTGGAAAAGGGTAGAAGCATACCACCAAACCAAACTGATTTTCAGCATTACTCTACTTCAATGATTGCAAACAGTAAAAGGGAAGAAAGCCAAAGCAATTAGAAGGTCTGGATAAATAAGTTGTACTGCAGTTTATCATGTGCTATGGTTCACAGACAGTTACATGACCTATATTATGGTTTGAGAAGAAGATTGAGCTCATGCTAATTGATATCAGTGAATGAACATTATATGCCAAGCAAAAATCAATTTTCAACTTTTCAATATAGTAAAGAATTCTAACTGAAAAAATAGGGAAAAACATTTTTCGGTCAATCAAAAGTCATTGTATGAGATGGCTTACTGAACGGAAAGGAAATTCATCAGCCTCAAGCATATGTACTATTTGTCCCATCTTTGGCCGTTTGTTGGCATCCATATCTATGCAGCGAAGGCAGACCAACAGAACCCGCTTTAGGGATCTAGGAGGAGGATGGACCTCAATTAATGGGTCGACCAATTCTTCACCACGCCGATTTGATACCATGCCTTTAAACCAATCAACCAAATTCATCTGCAATTTTGTATAATGATATCAAGATAATGACAAAAGATCTTTCTGGATTTAGCTGATACAACCTCCCATAAAAAGGTCCTTTCTATGCTTATTTTCTTTTTTCTCCTTTTAATTTTTTATTTTTTATATCTTTTATGGCTGTGGTTGCAGAAATGACAAGGGCAAACTTGTTCTTACCTCCCCAGGGGGTCTTGAATAGTCAACAGGACTTCTTCCTGTAATAATCTCCATGAGCATAACACCGAAACTATACACATCACTCCCCTCATTAAGCATACCAGTACTGGCATAGTCAGGAGAAACATATCTGCGGCGATAATCATCATCAATAATTAGCAATTTATCACAAAGCATCTACTTAGTAATAGTAGATAATGTTTGGAATGATTAGAGAAAGGACACACCCAAAAGTCCCCATAACACGGGTAGTCACATAGCTTTTCTCAGATCCTAGTAGCTTGGCAAGTCCAAAATCTGATACTTTAGGATTCCACTTCCTATCCAACAGAATGTTACTTGATTTAACATCACGATGCACAACTTTGGGTTCCAAACCTTCGTGCAAGTAGGCAAGTCTGTCACAAAAAAGAAAAAAAAAAAAAATTAGTGATGACAAATGAGATGGGACAAATAAAGCAGGCCATGCAATAAAGATATGTATCTCTTTTCTTTTGTTGCACACAAAAAAAATTTAGCCCAAAGATTCCAAAATCAGGGTAGAACGTCCAACACCAAATTGTCGAAGCATGAATATGTGCACTTAAATTGCTATTTAGTCACACGTCATACTTCAGTCACAAATGTTGTAAAGGTTATGTATGAAGGAGTTGTTAGGAGATACAAAGGAGCTTCCTATAACCATGGGTTTACACTAGAGATCAGCATTGAGCCCGCATTGGTCAGCAGCTTCCGATGTTAACTACAATATACATGATGAGGTCTCATGATGTATACGATATTTGTGTTAATTGATAAAACCAACAAAACTGTCAACCAAAAGCTTGAACTATGAAAAAGCACTCTATAGAGCAAGAATTTAGGATAATAAGTCGAAGTAAGACAGAGTATAAGCACTGCAAGTTTACTAGCACAAGAAGAGTGAAATTGAAGTGAGTCAAACGATTCAAATATGTAGACTTGATATTCCAGGAGAATGATTTTATAAATGAAGATGTTACATATAAAATCAGAAAAGGATAGCTAATATGGGAAAATACTACCACAATGTTATGCGATAGAAATATATGGGAAAATACTACCACAATGTTATGCGATAGAAATATACCTATCAAAGCGAAAGGCAAGTTCTATGCAACGGTAAGACACTCTAAGATCCAACATATCCACAAGATATGTTGTAGAAATGCGCATGAAAATGATGTCATATAAGATTAGAAACGATCACATTAAGAAGGTGCAAGTAGCATGCATGAAGGATAAAATGGGAGAAGGTCGTTTAAGAAGCTAAATCTTAAAATATTGGATTGCTACGGGTCTACATAGGGCCACATAATGTGGATTCATATGGTCAACCCTACTAGTTGGGGATTATGGCATGGTTATTGATGTTGTATGCCATACTTTTAAATCCATTTTTGTCAAGAGTGGTAATTTCCTAATGTGACATATTTATGATCATAAATGACCATGTTCAACCAGCTGTAACAAAAAATGCTGGTATGTAAAATATAATCTTTCAATCAACTATACTTTCTTATACTTGCAAGATTGTGCAACTAGGCTTTGAACAAAGAGAAGATTGCGTTGGTAATTTCCAAAGAAAGTGCACATAAAAGAACATGATTTAGGTTAATAGCAATATCAGTTCGCTACTGACAAGGATTAAGATACATAATCATGTAGTGGAAAACAAAATGTAGAAGCCACACCCTCGAGCAGTTCCGGTTGCAATTTTCATCCTAATCTCCCAGGTTAGAGGACTAACAGGCCCTACATCACCATGTAGCCATTGCTCCAAATTGCCATTGTCAATGTACTCATACACTAGTATCCTGCATAGGCAGTAAATAATTTAGCAGTTACATTTGAAGACAGAGACAGGATTTTTACACATGTTTGTGAATTTAACTGTAATAAATTTACCTATGAGCACCTTCTGAACAATAACCAAGAAGTCCCGCAAGGTTTTTGTGTCTCACTTTGCCAATGGCCTCAACTTCCACCCTAAACTCCTTCTCGGCCTGACCCCTATAGATAAGCAAGTCACAAGTTTCAAAGGTAATAAAAAAGGACTGCAGAAACCCTGAACTTTGAACCCCTCATTCAAATTCGCAGAAAATTGAAGTAATAAAAAAAAATCTGTCCATTTTGGTTCAATTTTTTGTTATTAAAGTAATTTATTTTTGGCCAAGGAAGTTACTATTTCATAGTATAGTTTTTCGGGTAAGGCAATAACTTAGAGATCATAACAGTGAGCAAAGCTACTCAATTTCCCGTTGCACAGTTGTCAACCATCATTACTGCTATTAAAGTTTGGCCTGAATGGAAATACAAATCATTCCTGGCTAGAATAAGCAATCATATGCCAAGATTTCAGCAAAGCACACAATTTGGTCAGGTAAATGACATAAGAATGATAACAAAAAACCAAAACAAAAGGAAAAGTAAAAGAGAAACAATTAATTAAAGTATAAAAAAGAACAAAAAGAATGAGGAAAAAGTAAAAGAGATGAAAATAGTTAACGGATAAAAAGAACAAAAAGGAATAAAAGACAAAAGTAACGTTTACTTTCTTTTCATGTGGACAAAATAATGTACTTTGACCCGAAAAAGAAAAACAAATCACATAAGTCCAGATCTAAGAAGATTGGATTCTCTTCCCAAGGAAACTAAGCAAGAAAACAAACAAGATGCAGACACTACACCAGCTGATCAACTCAAGCAAACAACCAGATCACTTGACAGGGAAGAGAAGATAAAAATAAAATCTAAAAAAGGATAAATTAACAAACAGACATAACTTCAAAGATTAAAAAATTGCGTATTTAAACATAATGGGTCTTTCCAACTTGGATTTCATATTTATAAATAAAATTTAAGTTCTATGAGCTAACATCCTAAAATATATTGTAGTATTTATACAATCAGATTATTTAAATGTATACTGAATAACTTCATTTAATAACATTGATTGGTAATCTATAATAAATATTACTCCTTCTGTTTCAAAAGATTGACACTATTTCAAAAAAATTGAAACTTTTCAGTATTTCCTTCATAAGAAGGATTTATAGCCGTACAAACGCTATGACAGGTTTGAGATCACAAGTTTCAAAAGTTTTACGGCTATCACTTATTTAAGACCACATATTTCGAGAATATTCCCTTTTATATTACAGTTTATGCCAAGTCAAATTAAGACAATCTTTTCTAAATGGGGTGAGTAATAATATGCTAACAGGTTAAATTTGACATTGTGTCAGATAAATATAGCTTAAATCCTTAAATAAATCATGCAAAAACATGTAAAATTAAATAAAACCCACTTGTTGTTATGAAGCTTCTTGACAGCTACTACTGAGCCATCTTGCAAAACACCACGAAATACGATGCCGTATCCGCCTTCACCGATCACATTCTGGGCACAAAATCCACCGGTGGCCATCTCCAGTTCTTTCAAACTGTACCACCGACCCCACCCAATATTCGACGACTCCGTAGAACCAGAGATCGCCGACGATGCATCACTCCGGCTCGTACTCGACTCATTACTCCCTGAACTTCCTTTTATAGCCTCCGACTCAACTTCGATCACTTCCGGAGTTTCTCTTCTTAGAATCGCGATCGTCTCGTCCTCCTTCTTAGCGAACCGATTCACTTTACCAATCTCGTTGAGATCGGACATTTTGTTTTCGCGAATCACTTCGGATACTAAAGGTAATAACCCAGAGCTGGACTTAACTCCGTTAAGACGTCGTTTTGAGGCTCGATTTAGCCGGAGGAATAGGAAGATGAGAACGAATATGATAACCATAATGACGACGGTGGCGGCGATCACGATGTAGAGTTGAAGACCTAGAATGGGAGTTTTTGAAGTAAAAAAGCTAGATGAAGAGCTCCCCGAGCTGGAATTCTCGCCGGGAACCGCCATTATTTCCGGCAACAACAAAGTAAGAGAAAAATCCTACAGGGATTAATATAACATTGGCATTTTAGAGAGAGAAAGTGAAGAGATGAGAGAGACTAATGGGAGTGGAATTTGGAAAAGAGAAGCACTGAGGAGGTTTTTGCTGATAGGAGCTGGAGAGCGGGGGAATAGAGACAGCGCTTTCAACAAACGACGTATACACAACTCTTTTTTAAGGAAAGGCCATTTGTGTTAGGAGTGGGGACAACAAACGGAAAATAGAGGGGGAGAGAGAAAGAGAGACCGTTTGAGCAGATGAAATGACGTTTTTGTCCTTCTCTATTACATGGATTTTTTTCTTATCTTATATCATTATCCATTTCACTTATTGCATAATGGGGCCAAGGAGTTGATCTTTTCATTCTTTTTTTTTTGGTTTTCTATTTGGTGTCCGATATTCGTATTGGTGTCCGATTTTATTCGGATTCGTACCGGGTAAGGTCCTGTTCGGGGATACCGCTTCTTATTAAGGATTTTTTCGTATTCAAGACTCGAACCCGAACCTTTAGGTAAGAGAGGAGGAGTCTTATCCACGGCACCACATGGAACTGTGGTCAAGGAGTTGATCTTTCATTTTTCTCATGTCAAAAAGTTTGGGAGCTGATCATGTCGTGCCTTACGGATTTAACTAAAGAATTGTTACAGTGTTAAAGCAAGTGATTCTGTTTTTGTGCATTAATACTGTTATGAATTTTCACACTTTCATATTAAATTTTAAAAAAAGAATATTATATAGTCGTTCTCAAAATAATAGCGGGAAAAAAATTTAAAAGAAAAAAAAAATGTATGTTACATACAAAGATTATATAAATTTTATATACTTTTTCGGCTACTAAATATAAATAGTTTCTTTCGCGAGTTAAAAGTGATTACACCCTCAAATTTATTTATGAAAGGGAAATTTTTATTCCTATACCATATAGGAAACTATATTACGAATATGTTCATAGTTTGCATATTACCCGCCATGCTAATCGTATTTCTACAAAAAATAGACAATTCATTGAATAAGGAATCATTGTAGCTGTAGGCTTCCTTATTTAGGCGCGCTAATATTGAGGAATTAAAGATTCTTTCCGATATTTCATTAAATAAGGAATCATTGTAGTTGTAGGCTTCCTTATTAGGCGCGCTAATATTAGGAATTCCTTAATTAATTGTTTGGTTTTAATGGATTCGATCTCATCTTTTTAAAATATTTAATTACTTGGAACTCAACTGAAAGAATTAAGAATATAAGAGTTGTTCTAGGTTGTCAACACTTACGTTTAGCGTAACAATATTGCAGATGCGTGTTAGTAAGAAAAAGGTGGATGGTTTAGTACTGTTTTGGACAAAAATATGTATCTAAAATGTGAAACATACATTTCAGGGGAAGCATGTCGAGTCCAACTATGTACCCAGTTTGTAGATATTTTGTAGATAAATTGTAGATTATTTGTATTCTGATTGTAGATGTTTTTTTTTTTTTTCTGTTTTCACAAATAAAAAAAGACTAAAACTTCTACAAATCTTCTGCAAAAAATGCAATTATGTCGAAAATCCCGATTATGCTACAATTGAATGGGAATTAGGATATTAAAATGCAATGTACCTAGTTTGTAGATATTTTGTAGATAAATTGTAGATTATTTGTATTCTGATTGTAGATGTTTTTTTTTTTTTTCTGTTTTCACAAATAAAAAAAGACTAAAACTTCTACAAATCTTCTGCAAAAAATGCAATTATGTCGAAAATCCCGATTATGCTACAATTGAATGGGAATTAGGATATTAAAATGCAATGTACCTAGTTTGTAGATATTTTGTAGATAAATTGTAGATTATTTGTATTCTGATTGTAGATGTTTTTTTTTTTTTTCTGTTTTCACAAATAAAAAAAGACTAAAACTTCTACAAATCTTCTGCAAAAAATGCAATTATGTCGAAAATCCCGATTATGCTACAATTGAATGGGAATTAGGATATTAAAATGCAATGTACCTAGTTTGTAGATATTTTGTAGATAAATTGTAGATTATTTGTATTCTGATTGTAGATGTTTTTTTTTTTTTTCTGTTTTCACAAATAAAAAAAGACTAAAACTTCTACAAATCTTCTGCAAAAAACGCAATTATGTCGAAAATCCCAATTATGCTACAATTGAATGGGAATTGGGATATTAAAATTCAATGTACCCAGTTTGTAGATATTTTGTAGATAAATTGTAGGTTATTTGTATTTTGATTGTAGATGCTTTGTTTTCTGTTTTCACAAATCAAAAACAACTAAAACTTCTACAAATCTTCTGCAAAAAATGCAATTATGTCGAAAATCCCGATTATGCTACAATTGAATGGGAATTGGGAATATTAAAATTCAATGTACCCAGTTTGTAGACATTTTGTAGATAAATTATAGATTATTTGTATTCTGATTATAGATGCTTAGTTTTCTGTTTTCACTAAAAAACGACTAAAACTTCTACAAATCTTCTGCAAAAAATGCAATTATGTCGAAAATCCCGATTATGCTACAATTGAATGGGAATTAGGATATTAAAATGCAATGTACCTAGTTTGTAGATATTTTGTAGATAAATTGTAGATTATTTGTATTCTGATTGTAGATGTTTTGTTTTTGTTTTCACAAATAAAAAACGACTAAAACTTCTACAAATCTTCTGCAAAAAACGTAATTATGCCGAAAATCTCAATTATGCTACAATTATGTGATTCTCCTATATGCTCTTGTTACTCCTTATGAAATTGCTATGCTAAATGTGGAATCCAAAAAAAACATGATGAAGAGATAGATCTTCCTAAGCAAAATCCTTCCATGAACTGTTCCAAGAAAATTGACTTTTGCCAATAATTGAAGCATCAAAAGAAAAAGATAAAAAGATTTGTTCGAGCTCAGAACATATTGAGAATCAAACTCTGGGAGATAAACCTTAATGTGAAGGAACCCAAAATCATGACCATCAAATCGACCAGGCTTGTGCTCATCTTCCCCGGGCACAAAAATATTGGGACAAGATTGTAGAGGTGTCGAGAGTGCCTTGGCTAAGGAAGAAATAATGGGATTTGATACAGAAATCGTGGGTGTGGGAGGGAAACGTGGGTAAAGGTGTGAGAATTGGAGAGAGAAACATGGGGAGGGGGGGATTAGAAGGAATATACGGTACCATTAAATTAGGATTGTGAGTAATACCCTTAAAAACCACTAATGGTATATAATTGGTAATTAGGTATACTAAATATAATTATATTAAACCTTAAACATTGAGGGTAATATAGTTTCCTATATGGCATAGGAATGTAAAATTCATTTTTTGAAAGTATGTAGTTTTTCATAACAAGCATATCGTATGTAAATGATTTTGCATACCCAATGTATAGAAATGGATATTTCATATAAATATTGGACTCTCCAAACTTGTTTATGAAAAATTTTATATTTAAAATCGAAGTTGTTTACCCTAAAAACGAATAACAATTGAATTTATATGTGATTTTAAGGATACGCGATTTCACTTGACACAAACTGAGAAAATACGTAAATTGATATTAAAATTGACTGTAAAGAAAAAGAAGGCAAACCAAATGAGACGTGCAGTTTTGGCCCTCGAGAGCTTAAAGAATAGTATATTGCTTTGAATTGCGTGAATTTGATGCCTTTACAAATGGTTAGACCCCATTTATAGAGGAGTTCTACTTGTGGTATAATTCTAAATACAACAGGAAATCCCATGATGGGCTAATTAATCGGCCTCATCTTGATACGTGCCGAGATTTCGCCGTGATCCTTGCTCGATCACGGATATTACGGCTTACCGTTACTTGACCAAGTAAACCTCCGTCGGTCTCGCTTGATCTCCGTTCTACTTGGTCTCAATCCCGGCCGATCTCGCCCTTGGTCGGTCTCTAAATTAAAGATTCAGTAATCTAACTTCGTACTGAAGCTCGACATCACTCGAGACCGAACCGTAGCCTATCATGATTCAACCTCGACTAGTCATAAGAAAGGTGGACCCGTTCTAATTCTAGCCACCAAAAGATTGCTTCATTTCTTTTTTAAAAAGTGACCTAATTGTTTGTACACTTTTCTTATTTTACCGATTGATTACTTATATATTGTTTCTTGTCATTTTTAAATTTGATAATT
Source organism: Nicotiana knightiana (assembly GCA_005239525.1). Lineage (NCBI taxonomy): Eukaryota > Viridiplantae > Streptophyta > Magnoliopsida > Solanales > Solanaceae > Nicotiana > Nicotiana knightiana. The sequence goes on from ML394484.1 coordinate 30,694, forward strand.
TGTGGTACATTACAAGAATTATGAAAATGCAAATGAGAACTCTATTAATTTGCATATCTTCTTAATTATTCAATGTGTGTATGGTAAAAAATTCTTGGTAGTTTGATTACATTGCTTTTGTCTTTTGGGAAAAGCTTCTATTGAGTGTTGAGTAAGCAAAGTTTGAAGACAACAACTAAATAGCGGATATCTTTTTATTAAAAATAAAAAATATAATAATAATAGTAATAGCGGATATCCCCAGTTGAAAATTTATCAATCTTCGAACCGACAAGAGATCCACGCAAACATCGTATAGCTAATGAGATCTTAATTTTCTTTTTTTTGCCACTCGGTGTCCGGTACTCACATTGGGGATCGACTAAATCCGAATACACGTTGAAAAGTACCACATTCCCTTAAAGCAAAAAGAACCCTAAATAGTTCATGTGCTTAAAATTAGATAACTATATTTAAAAAACGTAAATTTTTCAATCGGATTGATTACCTGTTTGGACAAAACTTGGATGAAAATTTTACTTTAGACATTAACTACAAATAGTCACTGAAGTTTTTTAAGTGAAATGAAAAGTTTGACAACTTACAAGCAAATGTCATATTTCTAAGGTGAAGAATGAAATTGTTAAAGATGGCCGTTTGCGGTGGGATTGGAATTATTGAATTGGATAAAATGTTAAACTTTTAAATTAAAGATAAGCATTTATTTATTTATTAACTTTAAGCTGACAACTCATCATTTGCGTGTGCACTTGATTCCTTTTATTGGTAGGAAGAATATAGAACATGTTGTGAGGAAACTCAAATCCATCTTTATTGGTTCTTGCATAGTACTGCGATCCCGTATTTGATTATCTACCTATGTCTACAATATTAGTTTCACAAATTTTATGTTTTTAATGGTCTTAGTTAATCTTTTATTACACTAAAAATTCGTCGATAGTGTAAAAATTATAGAGGAATAACTGAGAAATATGCAACCGAAGCAAAAATAAAAATATTGTTGGGCAATGTTTTTTTAAGCAAAATTTCAGTGACGTGGATTTTGAGGCATCTTTACATTGTTAACATCTTCTCCCACGCACATGTAAGGAAATGACACTAAGGTAGACATGTTTAAAATATATTCATAGTTTATAATATATTTAAACATTAATTAATTTCGTTTAAATTTCAGGGCATAACGTCCTAGAGTTTAAACCTTAAAGTTCAAACTTCAGGACTTCGTTTTGAAAATTATATTCAGAAATTCGAATCTTATGTCCTGAATTTTAAATTAGTAGTTCAGAAATCCAGGACACTTAATCTTGAATTTCAAATTAACAGCTCAAAAAGTAATTTAAATATATTATAAATTATAAATATATTTTAAATAGCATACGTAAAAATAACTATTGCTGCATTTCGCACATGTACCCATAAACTTAACAAAACTATCCGAACACATTCAGAGTCAAGATTTATCTCAAAAAATTAAAATAAAATATCAAAATTTATCGAGATGGCATTGATATTAATTGAAAGACTAGATCGCAAAATCTTGGGACTTTTGCATCCGTACCCACTTTTTGTGCCACGTTTTAACTTATACCCGCTTTGTAAAAAAAATTGCATTTGTACCCGCTTTTGCACATAACTTCAGCATGTGGGGCTGAAGTAGCAAAGACAATCACGCAAAACTTCAGCATTCTAGTAGACGGGCCTGAAATAGCTTGCAAACTTCAGCTCTAGTAAATGGGGAACTTCAGCTCTAGAGCTGAAGTTTTTGTCTTTGTAAATGGGGAACTTCAGCATATGGGGCTGAAGTTCCCCAGTTATAAAGACAAAAACTTCAGCATACGGGGCTGAAGTTCCCCAGTTATAAAGACAAAAACTTCAACATACGAGCTGAAGTTCCCCCAGTTACAAACCAAGTAACGTTATATCTGAACATCTTGAAAATTCCCTTTCAAAAGTTTTATCCTATTATTATCCATTTGCAGGAAAGTTGAATGAAAATGTCTCTGCTGATTGTAATAATCGCGGAGTTGAATTTTTCACTACCAAAATCGATTGTCCAATGGCTAAAATTATCAATGATCCTTATTCTGATAAAGAAGATTTAGTCTATCCGAAAGGTATTCATTGTACATATTCATATGAGGGTAGTCTTGCCGTGGTTCAACTTAGTTATTTCAGTTGTGGAGGAATAGCAGTCTCTAGAGCTGAAGTTTGTCTTTGTAATTGGGGAACTTCAGCCCTGTATGCTGAAGTTGTTGTCTTTATAACTTGGGATATTCAGCTTAACTAGTGAACTTCAGCTCAACGAAGGAAAGGGGAGCTGAAGTTATTTAAAAAGTGGGTACAAGTTCAAAGTTTTTAAAAAAGCGGGTATATGTTAAATGGGGGCGACCAAATAGGGTGTCCCGCGCAATTTTTACCAAAATCTTCATCCTCTGCTACAAATCCGTTAATAAATGGACGAAATTTAGAGAGATTTACTAAAAAAATCGCAACAACACAATTTCCTATATCTACTCATCACTTAGCTAGCGTTTGGCCATAAATTCTCAAATTTATTTTGAAAAATCTGTTTTGGGTAAAGTTTAGCTTGATGATGAAAATGTGTTTAGACATATGTTTTCAAAACGTATTTCTCAAATTTATTTTGAAAAAATATGTGTATTATGAGGGATTGAGCTGGTTTTGGGAGTTGGGATTTTGCCAAAAATTTAGGCAAAATTTATGATAAACATGTGTTTCCCAAATAAAACTCCAAGTTTATTTGGCCAAACGGGTCCTAGTGCCCATTTAGACATAAAATTTGATGGAAGATTTTTATAACAAAAGTTTCACTTTTTTTCTAAATCAGCATTTGTTCATAAAATTTCTAATTTTCACTTGAAGATGCATTTTGAAAATTTTTGAAAATTTGATAAACTGCAAAAAGCTGTTTTTCAAAATTTTCACTCAAATCACTCACAAAACTTCAAAAACAACCTAAACTAAAATTTATGTGCAAACACAACTCTAAATTTCAAATAACATTTTCACTAAACATTTTTCACCATTTTTTCAAATTTTACAATTCTAATGTTCAAACGCCTACTTAGACTTTGGAGAATATTTTGCCCCTACTCATGGTTTAAAATAAATCAATTTTGTTGGTAGAAAAAAATAGACAAGACTGCTTCACGTAGAACACAATCTATCTCCCAAAATTTTAGCCTGCAATTGAAGGTGTCTCTGACTGAACATTAACTGCTTGAATATTGATATCTAATGTTAACTCTCCACCTAATCCCAGTATTATTTTCAAATTTCAATTACCAAAACAAATAATGGCTTAAACAAGAATTAAATTTTGATTAGTTATTCTCCTTTCCTTTTCGCCGACATCTTAAGCCCGAAACAAGTTTGGTGAAGTAGGTAAAAGGACATTGTTGATGCACATGTATTATTAAATTCTTTGTAAGATCACTATTAACTGGTGCACAGGGGGGAAAAAATTAACATGCCATGTGAGAATAAAATAAATAAGAAAATCGATTATTCGCACTTCACAAATTAGCACATTTGTTTTACATAGTTATTTGTCCTTTGTTTTATTCGTTTTTTCCCTCTAAAACTAGTTATTGTTACCATTTCTTCTACATTTTATTATATGTTTTCACATATTTTAATTATTATATATGTTAGCATATCATAAACCCACTTAACACTAAAAGATGGAATACTTGAAACTAGAAATGTTTTATATATTCCAGATTTGGGGGCGAAACGGCATTGAATTTTAGAATTCGACGTTATGAATTTATTAAAACATCCATTTGATCAATGGTCAACAAAGAAAAATGCCAATTGCAATAACCAATGCTATTTACCAGTTGAAATGGTGTTTTAATAAATCATTGCTCCTAGTCAACATCTCTTCTTTTAAATAATCATTATCACGTATTAAGATTTATAAAATAATTTGTTTCCTGTTAAGACATTTGCTTGAGATTATGAAGCTACAGATATTGATTTTTTATGAGGTCGTGCACGTAATTAGCCATGCATTGGCATACAAGTCAATGAAAGAATTAAATGGAATTATTATATATTCAGGTTAACCCTTTTTCAATAAAGATTTGCAATTGGCCTAGACATCACATAGAATTATCACTTCCTTCCTTCCTTTCCCTTTTTTTTCTGGAATTCCTAATCTTTCATTATTGAAAACTGAAAAGATATTCCATAAAGCTAAGTTGTATGGTTATACGGTCGAAATCGAGCTCGCCTACGACATGATAGGTCAGGTTCGGAACATGACAATCAAAATCTGAAGATCGACCCCAAGTCCCACCGGGCTAGAACCCGGGGTCAGATCGCTTGCCTTCGAGAACATTATTGAGTCCATGATCCCGGAATCGACCCTAGCCCGAACGAGCTCGAAGAAACATTGTTAGCATAACCAACAGAAAACCGAAATATCCGTGACTAGTCGGATATTGCGGCGGGAATCTCGGCGCGCATCAGTAAAGAACCGACAATCAGCAAATCAATGGACTTTTACCTTTTATAGAATTGTACCTAAAGTATTACTCTTCTACTATAAAAAGGGAGTTTGGTAATTCATTGAACACATTGTAACACGCATTTCAAAGCAATGTATTATTATTTTTCTCTTTATATTCTTGCTCTTCTATATCTTGATACCGATCGAAGTGCATTCGGCTCGAGGGTGATTAACCTTCCCAGGCTGAAACTGTTCAATTCGTGTGATTTGCATTTACTCTATCATTATCTATTTCAATTGTAACTTAATTATCATTTTGTATCAAGTTAATTCGCATAACCTTAAAACCATTTAATTATAAATTTAATTGTTATTCAATTTTTAGGGTAAACATGTATAATTGTTATAGACCTCACGTAGAATTATAAAATAGAGTAGTTTTACCTACTAATTTCTTTTATTAATATTTTAAGGTATATGTATATAGCAAAAGAAACATGGATCACTTTTTGTTTTATAAAGTATAAAAACTAAAGTCATAAATTGGGACGCATGTGGAGTAGGTTAAAAAGATTGTGTCTTTGTTTAAGTTGAATATAATATACATTAAAGATAGATAATTATTTTGGTTGGTACGTTCATTTAACAATGCATCTCTCATGCATTACGGAATAAATCAGTTGACATACTAGTTATGAAAATTATAATACATGAATTTTATGCGGGAATTAACAATGTAAGAATCATTATATAGTGATAAATAATGAAAATCTCTCTTTAAATTTTCACATAACATAATGGAAATATTATATTATACAGTCACTTTGCGGCGATTAATTTTTTTGATTTAACTGATGATAGGCTATGATTACGTATTTTAGTCGTTTGTTACACTCTAATTTACTGTACTTTAATTAAGTTTGAGCTTTAGTCGCTAATGTTTTGCACTAATTGTGTGTTTTATGTCTTGTAGGTGTGATTCCGATCTATGTGTTATGGAAAGAATTCAAGCTATTCTAGAGCTTTGAAGTCTGAGTAAATGCCCAAGGATTAAGTTGGAATCGTGTTCGGGGATCAACGGATGATAGTGCACTTTAAGAACGAAACGAAGAATCGAGCAGACATACTGCGCATTGTCTAGTAAAATGCACATAACTTTTCGTCAGAAATCCGTTTGGACTCCACAATATATCGTTGGAAAGCTATTTAAAAGGCCTACAACTCTCATGTTTACGTTTCCCCAAATTCTTACAGCTACGATGCGCGGGGCGGCGCGTAGCACGCCGCGGCTGCCTATTTTGCTCCTGCCTCGAAATTACAAGGTTCCTGATAAACCCCACTACCACACCATGTGGTTCGCCTGTGTATTTTTTACAGAGTATTTTTTCTATTTCGCAAGGAGAATGTGTTTTCGTCTGTGTTCGGCCCTACTTAGTATAAATACATGTAAAAACGTTCTTTAGAGAACTATGGGCAGACTTTTAACCAAGGGAGAGCACAGAGCCACCTGGAGGCCGGTTTCATCTTTTCTTCCACCAAACTTAGTAATTTTTATGTTTCTTTGTATGATTTTTTGTTTTGCTACCATGTCTATATGGAACTAAACTTCACGTTCTAGGATTGTGATTCTTTCATGATTATTGTTATTCGAATATTGATTTTAAATCTTAGTTTATTGTATTAGTTTATTTATTCAATCATGCACTTAATTATTTGATTACTTGATCATCAATCGAATACTATCTACGGATCTAGAATTGAACTCAAAAGTGGAAATTCTAGATTGCATATAGGATTGAGTAGAGCGAGTTCTTGAACCTGGACATCGGGGAACGAATTCGCAGTTATGATAGATATATACCTATTGCTTGCTTTGTTGATTTGCAAGAATTATAAATGCGTTTTTGTTAGTTCCAATTCCATAGACATATAAGCGTTAGGTTAGCTTGAATAGGCGAGTAAGAACTCGACAGATTCTTATGAGCAATATTAAGCTTGTTAACCAATAAACTAGATAAATTAGTTAGTCAATTCAATTGAATAATACAATAAGAATGTTAGATAGCCCTTAACACTAAATCGTTTTCATCACATTGATAATATAAAATTCTGCTCTTCCTCTGTTTAAAGTTCATTAGTTTTTGTATTGGTAAAAAAGAGTTTCACACGTAAGCCAGCTTTTGACAACTCAGTTAGTTACGTGGACACAGGAAAACGCGGCAGCTGGATGTGATTCTTTGAAGAGGTACGGTACAAAGAGGCATGGTTCAGTAAACCCACGAACTTATCAGCCACGGAAAACTCAACTTGATCAAAACGGAAGAGAGGCACGGTCAGAATGAATCTAGACAAAGCTAGGGGCAGATTCAAGGACCCGTAATTGATTACTCGAACGTTATGTAACCAAACCCCAATTACTGTTATCCTTTGTAACGAGAGTGAAAGAGGATAACTTGCATCATACCTTCAAAGAAGTATGCACGACCTCATTGGCCCATGTAAGAGCACCATGGCTAGCTAGCTTTGCTTTCTCAGAGGGACCTATGAAAGGCTTGAGCCACACTTCGGGCTCACCCGTTTTCTTGAAAAGATTCCCCTCAACTGGAACCTCTATTACCACGTGTCGCATCTCTCTGTTGGAAGACCCTACTCCCCTAACGGAAGGGATGGAAGCAGGCAGAGATGGAACAACAATAGGCACGGAAGATTGAGGAGCTGGAGAAGCCACGGGTAAAGAAGCAGACACAGAGAGTTGAAGAGTTGAAGAAGTTACAGGCAAAGCAACAGCAGAAGTTGAAATAGCCAAAGAAACAGACGAAACAACTTCTCTCAAAGAAACAGGAAAGACAACAACCAAAGGGACGTCGTCAGGAGCAAGATCAACACCCTCATGAATAGGGGAATGTGAAACATCACCAAGGACAGGGGGCTCAATCACAGACACGGAAGGCAAGGTTAAGGCTGTAAGATCATCATATAAAACCATTCGCCTTCTCCACAACCTGTGCACTAAAGCACCCTCTTCTTCTTCTTCTTCTTCTTCTTCTTCTTCTTCTTCTTCTTCTTCTTCTTCTACAGAACGAGACTCACTAATCGTCCTCTTCGAGGAAGATGAACCAACAATAATTTCCTGGGCTTGATCCAAAGACATCTTCGGGATAGATGAAGCAGACATCTCACGAGCAGAGAACCCTATTAAAAAGGGAAAAAAGTTAAACGACAAAAAAAAAGACTCGAGTAAGGAAAGAAGCAAGAACAAGAGCTTCACTTACCGTGGGTCTTTACTTGCCAACCATACCTCCCAGCGAGTTTCTTCCAAGATCTTTCTTCTGAATGAGCAACAGACAATAATTTTTCTACCCAATCACGAATACCAGGGACATTTTCAATAGTATTCATGATTGCTGAGAGAAGAAAAAATAGACACGGTGTTAATAAAACATCTCAAGTCAAAACAAGAAAAAGTAAATGTGAGCTAAAGCATACTCACGTGCGCGATTCCACTTCTTAGGGAAGGAAAGATTTTCTTCACCCACTAAACCAACAGTGTGTATAGAAACATACCGGAGGTACCAACCCCTATCCTTATCATCTCCAGGGGTTGCCAACACTCTTTTGCTTCTAGCAGTCAGAGTAAAAACCCCTTCACGAAATAAGGTAGGAGAGTAGAGGTGAATAAGATGGTTGAAGGTAAAAGGAACCGAGGCTAAAGAAGCCAAACTCCTAAGACATGCGACAACTCGCCACACAAGCGGGCCAACTTGTCCTAAGCAGATATTGAAAAAANTGAAGGTAAAAGGAACCGAGGCTAAAGAAGCCAAACTCCTAAGACATGCGACAACTCGCCACACAAGCGGGCCAACTTGTCCTAAGCAGATTTTGAAAAAAGGCAAAATTCAATTATAATCGGGTCAATGGGGGGTCTAACCCCTAAAGTGAAAGGATACGTATAAACAAAAGAATATCATGTCCTGTAAGACGTTATTCTTTGGTTACTATTCGGAATATAGACAGGAAAGTCAGACCTCCAAAAGCATTCCCTACGAACAAGGAAAATTTGACCCTCAGTTATAAGGGTTGCATATCTTTCGACACTATCAAGAGAAGAAGATCGATCTACAAGAACTTGACTATCCCTAGCAAAAAAAAAACTCAACAGGGACAATTTCATCGACTCCAGGCTCACGAAGGCGTTCGCCTCTACCTCTAGACAAAGACCGAGAAACCCTAAATCTCGGAGAAACTGGAGATCTAGTGGAAGGAGGAGGAACTATCTGAGAAGAAGAGGAGCCCCTCGAAGGAGTGAATCCTAGACTTCTAAGTCTACCACCCCTTCGACTCCTAGTCGGAGCAGAAGATGACGTTAAACTTTCAAGATCTATTACTCTTTGAGGTTGGTTTGAAGAAGACATGGTTACAAAGGCGAAGAAGAAAGTTCTTTACAAAAGACAAAGTTAGAAAAGTGTTTCGTGGAAGCAAAAGAAAACATGTATTTATACTTGAAGACAATCATCAAACATGAAGAAAAAGGAAAAATAATGATGAAAAGTTATAATTGGAGATGTCACTTCAAGACTGGCACCGCTGCAAAAAGCCCTAAAAGGTGTCGAGTAAATGCATAACCAATCCGAAAAGGACACGTGGTATGAGCATTAAATGGAAGTGACAAACGACGCCTATGGTGCAGAGATGGATACAATGATTCAAAGAAAAGCGGCGGCAAAATATTCCCGCCGCCATAAATGAATATCCACTTACCAAATATTAATCGTTAAATATATGGTAAGTGGGGCAACTATCTGTATTGGTAAAAAAGAGTTTCACACGTAAGCCAGCTTTTGACAACTTAACCAGTCACGTGGACACAGGAAAACGCGACAACTGGATGTGATTTATGAAGAGGTACTGTACAAAGAGGCACGGTTCAGTAAATCCACGAACTTATCAGCCACGGGAAACTCAACTTGATCAAAACGGGAGAAAGGCACGGTCAGAATGAATCTAGACAAAGCTACGGGCAGATTCAAGGACCCACAATTGATTACTCGAACGTTATGTAACTGAACCTCAATTACCGTTATCCTTTGTAACGCGTCATTAATGTCATAATTAGTCGTTAATGAGTAACCATAGCAAGAGTCGTACGTTATAAGAATCTCCTATATAAGGGGGGAAAACAACTTGTAAAGGCATCTGATTCTCGAATACAATCAACTTCGATTTTTTATATTTCTGCAATATTGTCTATTATTCATTTTTCTCCATTACCTTGATTATCAGTAACCCATATTCATCTTAAAAATAAGTTTTAGTCAAGGGGTCTAATTCTTTGTTTAAACAATTTTTACTTTATTTTAATTAGTTTAGAATCAAATACTTCTAGTTTTAATTATTGTTTAGATAGTTAGGATAGTCTAATTTAGTTAATAGTTAATCACAAGTTTTCATGAATTTAACATTCGACTTTTAGTCACTTTATAACTTGACGTCGCGTATATTTGTGTGTGTGTTTGGCCGCAACGGTAACCAGCCATATTTATGCGAAATTTATTGCTATATTGACTGTGATTAATTATTACAATATTTATGTACACGACCCCTACAAGGTCACATGCCGAGGATATATCTGTAATTTAGCAATAGCGTAGCAAAATGCAGCAAGGAAATGGAACCGGTGAGAGGGTCCCCTGAAGTTCATTAATGATAAATTTGAAAGATTACGTGAGTATTCATAAGCGCAGATCTTTTGCACTTATTTGCATTGATGACATAGGCGCCTTTGGACACAGCTCACTGACCAAATTCAAATGTTGTCGGATTACAAGGGAGGGCATACTCCACGAGGGGTCAATTATTTTTTTGGCTCTTTATAAATTTATTTTTAATTTTTTTAATTTTTTTTTTTTTTTTTTTTTTTATATTTAAAAAATTTATTTTTACATATAAGAGATATATCTTTTACATATAAAAAATATAAAAAAAATTATTTTCTTAAATTTAAATAACATGGAGTGTAAAATGTCCGTCCATCCACCTTTCAATCTCATACGGATTTAAGATTTAAGTTTATCAATTTCTATAATAGCCTTAAGTTAATGTATAAAATTAAATTCACTGTAATTTTTTAATACAAAAATTACAATATTCACGTAAACTCATAACTTATATGTCAGCTCCGCCTCTATTTGAATTTAAGAAAAATAATCACATGAAACATTAGCTAGCGATACCACTAAATTCAAATCCATTTGACCCGCCCAATTCGCTCAAAGTTCAGCTGATCACTGACCCGCCCATTTACAAAACTCAATCTATCTTTATCCAATTTATTTCAGCCCATCTAAAGTTAGGCGAAATTTTAGCCCAAATTGATATAAGAGTAATTTTGCTAAAATAACTTTTTTTATTTGATATATTATAGGAATTTTTACATTCCTATATCATATAAGAAACTATATTATCCTTAATGTTTAAGGTTTGATACAATTACATTTAGTATACCTGTATTAACTCTACATTAAATGGTCCGTATATCCCTCCTAAATCAATAGAACCGTATATTCCACAGAATCCCCCCTCCCCCTACGTTTCTCTCTCCAAAACCCACATCCTCACCCACCTATCACCCCCCCCCCCCCCCCC
>ML394484.1:47211-58895 GCA_005239525.1 Nicotiana knightiana
GCTCTCTTATCCGATCGCTGGCAAAAGGAATCAAACGACGTCGTCGATTCAGGAAACCCTTCTAGAACCTTCCGGCTTAATCTAGGTGTTCCGTCTACTCCTGGATCAATCGATCATCATTTAACTGTTCTTCAGCTCCTATACACCAATGACTTCTCCACAACTATTAATACTGTTTCAATAGCTTTGTGTTTACTTCCGGTGGCTTTGGAACTAATATTCGAGGATTGCATTAAGGCTTGTGTCAGGTTCCTTGAGGCCGTACCATGGACCGAAGATGAAGAAAGGAAAATACTCAATTTTGCTCCGTTTTTAGGCAAGGAGGAATCTCAAGAGCTTCTCGCTAGGGTTTCAACTGATAAGAACAATTCGTCTGAAGAAATGCTTCATGGATTGATATTGTCGGCACTTCATAACCATCCAAACATGGCATTTGCTAAGGCATTTGTAGCTAAAATTTTGAGGGATTTTTCATCCAAAGAGGCAGCAAAGAGAGTGTTGGACCGTGCCTTTATGAGTAGCTTGAAGATCGTGAAGGAGTCATTGGAGGATTATTCAAGTCCTGATTTTAGAGGTGATCATAATGAGACTGAGGCAATTCAGAGGTTGAATTTGCATACTGCGATGACGAATGGGAGGCATTTGCTGTGGTTGTTGGAGAGGATGATTGAACTGAGAGTGGCTGATGCAGCTGTACAAGAGTGGAGCAATCAGGCCTCATTTACTGCTGATTTGCTGAGGGCTCTCCGTGATGATGCATGGAGGAATATCGTACCTGGGCTCCCTGCAGTTGTGCTTCGATGCACTTGCAAGCTTGCTAATGCAGTCGCCGCAGGAACTATCTTGGCTACCAGACAGGTCCATTTTTATTTCCATAGTTTTATAAATGATTCTTTCTATTATGTGTAATTGCAAAGCATAGAGTCTAGGAAATACACCTGTTAATTGTGTGGGCTGTGAGGGCTTTAGGAGTTATATTTTTCTGATACGTTCTTGTTTACTAATTGCAAATTAGGGAGTATTAACACGCATAGACACCTATAAGACTTGGGAGCATCTTACACTCGAACATATTCCTGAATTAGCAAAGGATACTTGTGGGAGCTATAGCACTGAGATGTTGTCTTACTGTTTACTAGCTTTCTCCTGCTTTCTGCTATTTTGACTTATATAATTTATATATATAAAAGCAAATAACAGCGGCACTTCAATTAGAATTTTTCTCATCCATTTGCAATATCCAACTTCATGTCTCATGAGTCTTTATCCAAATGGTGATTGACTGTTGGATGTTCTGACATGTCTTCTGCTTTAGTTAGACTTTTGGATATTTCAAAGAAATGGTTTTGAGTATGGACATGATTTGCTCCTTCTATGTCCTTGTTTTGATAGACTGTTAAAATGATTGATCTGTCTTAAAGATGTACTGATTCATAACCAGAAACATGGGCATTCTACAATAACAGCGGCAGTTTTATTTTTTGCTGCTGTGTCTGTTTTGGTGTTAATACCTGGTCAAGTGAATTTTGTTCTTCGTTGATAAACAGCGAGTCTTTCTACAATGGCTTCTGCTTTACTTCATTTCTCTAATGCACTTAAGTCTAACAGGTTAGAATGAAGCTTGTGAAAGATTGGCTTCCAGTCTTGATTTTGTGCAAAGACAATGTAACACCTATGATGCCAAGTCACAAAACAGTATATGTGGAGCTGGAAGACACGTTTTTGAGGATTATATCCACACTTACCTTGCCTGATGCCCAGGAGTTATTGCAGCAGTGTCTCAGCTTTTCAACTCGGAATGTTGATGACTGTCCTCACTTGGTCGGTGCATTTACCACCTGGTTCCGACGAGCAAATAGATCCCCCCCATGTAGACAATCTTGATATGTGATGGTCTTCCAAGTGTTGATGATTTGATGGATAAACATGGACGTTTCGGTGACTAATGTTTGCATACCAAAGACACTGCTATGTGTAGATAAAACGTATTCCCTCGCCTTTGTACCAGAAGTAATGTAGATTGCATGTCATGGGTTGGTTACTTTGGTGCTGCGCAGTATCCTTGACTGTAAGAACCAGTTTTAAAGAGAATGACCACCTTGTATATAGATTCTATGCCGTATGAAATCTGCCCTTTCTATATCTTTTAATGTCCAGATTCTTTTTCATTTTTTACTCAGATAGGTAAAATTGATCCTCGTGAGCATATCCAGTTGACGAAGCCAGGATGATATTCTATGACTTGTTACAATATCTAGGGTGAACGTCTTTTTTTTTTTTTTTTTTGACTAAAGTTTACTTTTATTTCATCAAAAAAGTCATTACAAAACTAGATTAATGCTGACCATTAATCTCTCATTTCTATTACAAGTATACCTATATTAATAGCATACTATACTCTATAACTAAGGTATTTTATTTACATACTTTAATCCTGACTCCCATTTTTTTTTCTTTCTGCTCTGTATGTGTATATGCATTGCAATCTCCTTGCATATTCCATCTATATCGTATCTCCCCTTGTTGAATCCCATCGCATTTCTTTCTCGCCATATGCAATACACGGCCATAGCAATAGTCATCTCTGCTTTCCAATCTTTTTTCTTTGCCATGCTGTTGATCCAGTGCACTTCCTGCTTCCATTCCATTATCTGTCTTGTGTGTCCTAACCATTTCAAAATTCTCTCCCACAATTTGTTTGTACACTGGAATTCAAAATATAGATGCTCAAACTTTTCCTCATCTTGCCCACAGAACACACACTCCGTCTGCACTTGTATGCCAAATTTTGCAAGCCTTTCTATAGTTGCTAATCTTTGATTCATAGCCAACCATAGATGAAACTTCAATCTTGGATGAATTTGTGTGTGTAAGTGTATATTTTTCCATTCCACCCTACTGAATTGAGGTTGCAGCTGTACATATGCCTTATGTATTTGGAATTTACCTTGCCTTTCAAACTTCCCCAGTACAGTTGCGATGTCACATTGATCTGTCCTCATCTTCAGTACATCTTCTTTTGTTTCTATGATCTTCCTCACCACCCATGCTGCAGTTTTAGGTGTGTGTACATCTTCCATATTTCTGTTTTTTATGTAATATGTATGAGCCCATCTAATCCATAATGCATCCTTCTTCCTTGTCAATGCCCACAGGTGTTTCATCACTGCTGCCTTGTTCCAAATCTTCATATTGATCACATTCAGTCCACCTGCTACTTTAGGTTTACATATTCTGTCCCATGCTATTAAAGCTTTCCTTGATACTTCAGTTGATCCAGTCCATAGAAATGTCCTGCAAATAGTCTCTATCATCTTCATGATCTTCTTTGGAATTAAGAAGATTTGTGCCCAATATGTTTGCACACCGAATATGACTGATTTAATTGGCTGCACCCTCCCAGAATAAGATAATAGTCTAGCTGACCAGCATCTTACCCTATCTGTGATTTTCTCGACCAGAGGCATACATTGGTGTATCCTCAGCTTCCTTGTAGACAATGGAACTCCCAGATATTTAAAAGGCAGACTGCCCTTTACATATCCAGTAATTTGCATCATCTCCTCTTGGATTTGTTGTGTTACCCCAGCCATATATATTGAGCTTTTCTCTGCACTTGCTTGTAGTCCTGATGCCCTTGAAAATTTATCAAAAGTATTCTGCAATGCATTAATTGATTGTTTGTCACCCCTGCAAAACATTAACAAATCGTCAGCAAAACATATGTGTGTTGCTCCCAGTTTCTTGCACTTCGGATGGAACTTGAACTCCTTCTGCTTTTTCAATATATTCATCTCCCTTTGCAAGTACTCCATAGCAATCACAAATAGGTAAGGGGACATAGGATCTCCCTGCCTAATACCTCTCTTAGCAGGGAAAGGTTTTGTGAGCCCTCCATTAAGTGTTAATGAATACGACACTGTTGTTACACACTCCATAATCCATCTAATGCATTTCTGAGGAAAACCAAGTTCTGTGAGCATATGTCTTAAGAATTGCCAATCAATTGAGTCATATGCTTTCTTTAAGTCAACCTTGAGGATACATCTTGGTGATACTCCTTTCCTGTTGTAGCCATTAAACAATTCATGGCTAAACAAAACATTATCCATAATACTTCTCCCCTCTATGAATGCCGATTGTGATTTCCCAATTATGCTGTCTATTACTTTCTTTATCCTTCTGGTCAGAATTTTTGCAATAACTTTGTAAACAATAGTGCAACAGGCTATTGGTCTATAGTCTTTCACTGTTGTGGGATTTGGTCCCTTTGGAATCAAAGTTATGGTTGTGCAGTTCCAAGCTTTCTTCATCTTGCATGTCTTGAAGAAAAATTCCACTGCATCATACACCTCTTGTCTGACCTCTTGCCAATACATTTTCAGGAACTCGACTGGAAATCCATCAACTCCTGGTGCTTTGTCAATGGGCATATTTTTCACTGCTTCATCTATTTCTTCATGTGTTACTTCCTGTATTAACTCTAGTTGTTGCTGCACTGATAGACATACTCCTTCTTTAATGACTTTTGAGTTTGGACATGGCTTAATCCCAGTATCTGTCCCCATGAGTTGCTTAAAGAAGGTAGTAAACTCCTTTTCTACTTCTTGAGGCTCTGTAACTCTAACTCCTCCTGCATTGTACACAGATGTTATCGAGTTCCTGCTTGTTCTCATCTTCAACTGAGCATAGAAATACCTGGAGTTTGAATCTCCATAGTCTATCCAATTCACTCTTGACTTCTGTCTCAAGACTCTTTCCTCTATTATGCTCCACTTCTCTAACTCCTGGAATGTCATTTTTTCTTCTTCAATCTTAGGGGACTGATCTTCAGACTATTCTGCACATTTTCTAACTTTTGTCTAGTTTGATTCAGTCTTCTTTCATAGCTTGTCATCTCCTTGTTCAGTCCTTTTGACATCGATTTCAGCTTCTGTAATTTCCCCCATATTCTTTCCATAGGATCACAGTCCATCTTCTGCCTCCATATGTCCTTTACCATGGCTTTGAACTCCCTGTGTTCCATTGTTACCATATATATCTTAAATGGTTTATGGTATATGTTTTTTCTTTTCCATATTTGAATCACTATAGGAGAGTGATCCGATACTCCAGGTTCCAAGTAGTCAGCTTCCACATGTCCATAGTCTTTGATCCATTCAAAATTGCCAAGAGCCCAATCTATTCTGCTGTATACCCTATCTATTGCTTGTTGTTTATTGCACCAAGTATAGAAACATCCTTTTGTCTTCAAAGGGGTTAACTGTATACCATCAATGCATTCCTTGAACTCTTTTATTTCATTCATTGTAACAGGCTGTCCCAATCTATCATCAGTACTCAAAACACTATTAAAATCACCACTTATGATCCATGGAATTTGAGTCAATCCTCCTTTTCTTTTCAGTTCATCCCACAATTTTGTTTTCTCCTGGCTCTTGTTTCTAGCATACACTACTGTTAGCATAATCTGATTCCCATTTATTGTATCAGTAACTCTACAGTGAATACATTGCTCATGGACTTGCATCATATCCACTGATAAGTTTGATCTCCATATCAACCATATTCTGCCATTTTCAGCCTTATCATAATTACAGCAGTATCCCCAATCCCTTGCTATTCTATGTAGTATTGTTTTTGCCTTTTTTTCTTTTACACTGGTTTCCAGACATCCTAGGATATCCACCTTATTCTTCTGCAAAAAGATTTTCAACTCTTTTTGCTTGTAGGGCTTATTTAGCCCTCTTATATTCCATGTGCTTATGATCATGGTGGGTGCTGTGTAGGATCATAATCCATGCCTCCCCCCTGTTCATCTGTGTGTCCCACCTCATCCAGCACTATGAATCTATTTGGACCTACATTTCTTCCATGATTACTTAAAGTGTTGTTTTGATCTTCATATTCCCCTGCACTCATAACCTTTTTTCCTCTTTGATCTGTGCCCCTCTGATGTATCTCCTTATCATCATCAATATATTGCTTTATTCCACCGGGTACTTCATTCTTCTCTTCCTCTCTTTGTTGTTCCTTTGGTTTCCACTCTTGTATGATTCTATTCCTTTTGCCTCTGTTTCTTCTTCTGGGCATTTGAAATTCTTCATTCTCCTCCTCCTTATTTAGTTACCAGCATTCAATCAGTTCATGTCCAAAATGTAAACTATTCATGGGTTCTTGTTGTTGATGGCTCAAGATTTTCTTGATTGGGTCATGAAAATCATCCAAGGAACATGGATCATAATTTAACTTCCACGGAAAAAACCGGGTCATTTACTTGATAGTTTAAACTTCAAGCTCGAACAGTTATCTAACACAAAATTCAATACGAAGTTTCAGAATCTATAAGCTTAAGTAGCTGGTAAGACACGAGATGCATTATTCAGTTTTGGCACACATCGTTTCAAATACAATTGGAGCTTAAATAGGTTCAATGTAACGACATACGGCATGCAAATTTAGACACACGTCGAAAGTGCAAAAATTCAGTCACTAGACGAACAATAAAGGAACATGGTGCCGGAAAACACAAATAAGGTCTGCTGCAAGATCAGAAGGGAAAAAAAAGGAACGAAACATAAAAAATTAACTCCTCTATGCAATTTGTAAACAGTTATGCTATCCAATCTCATGAACATGAACTAGATTAACACCTTTGAACAGACGAAATGTTCACAGATACATCTAACCTATTACAATGCCATTAGAAGACCTAACAATTACTGAAAGAAATAGAAAATTGGACAAGGACCTATGAGAAACATAGAAGACTGTTCTAACGAGTATCCGTTGTTAGGAACGAGGTCATTTAACTGTCCTGCAGCTCAAGTACACAAGACTCTAAGTTTTATTCCATGTCCAGAGCTACTGCTGCGAGTTATTTAAAGAGGATCAGTTTAGGAAGAAGCATAAACACCAGGCTATTTCTCTTACAAGAGGATTCTATCAGCTTGCATCATTAGCATTTACTTTCAGAGAAGGTGAGTCAAAATCAAGAAGTTAGCAGGTACTTGGGACAGATAGATGGCATTAGAGTCATAGCAGTTAAACAGGTCTGAATCGTCAAAGTAGACGCCTTCTGAAGTTTCTGGTGGTTCCTTGATAAGTACGAGCAAGTAGTCCCGCTCCTATACCGATTCCAACACAAATACTGAGGCCAATTCCAACACCTACTCTTACACCAGCATTGAACCAGGATAGTTCCCCATCTTCACCGTCAATATATTCCATCCTAGAGTAAAGGTTGTTATATTCATCATACTCCTGTTTGGGTTTTGCATTATCTGTAACCTGCACATGCATTGTTGGCAACACTTGTGAAAACTTGCTCAAAAATGAAAAATGGACAAAGAAAAAAACAGATGATGGTGCATAACATATCAAAAGTCATATTAAGACACCTCTGCTTTAATATTGTATCACCTTCTTGGTATATAAGAGAGCGACGGAGCAAAACTAAATCAGTGTTGCTTGCTAGACTTTTCCATAATCACAAGCTAACAACAAAGTAAGCCAGAGAAAAGACGGTGAATAGACAAAGATTTCAAGTGGAAGAAACACCAAAAAATGGATTTAACTTCTGTTGTCGAAGAACTCATTTGCAGAAGATTAAAAATCCCATACTGCAGATCAGACAAACGGATAACCGGCTTGCACACATAAAGAAAACTGACTAATGCTGGCCCAGGCATTGCAAACTCTAACAATTTCATCTATCGCTATATAGGGAATACTTCAGTTGGAAGTTCCACTGAGATTTAATCTGTAAATAAAAAGGAAGTGCATTGAAGACTTCTAGTATATATGCAGATTGCAACTCTGCCTTCAACCAGGCACATATTTCTTTAGCAGTTGTTATCGGTACAAACAATGTGTTTACTGTTTTAAGATACCCTTTTCTTTGTATGTTCATAAATTGCAATCGAGATTTTATCATGTGATGATGGGAAGAGTCCTGGCAGCTGAAAATTATGGTATGATTGGTGCCAAGTTCCTTAACTAGGTAAATAAGATATTTGCCTTTACGATATTTACTATATTTTTACTATATTTCTGAGCCGAGGGTCTATTGGAAACAACCTCAATATCTTCACTCGGTAGAGGTAAGTCTGCGTACACACTACCCTCCCCAGACCTCACATGTGGGAATATACTGGGTTTGTTGTTGTTGTAGTACTATACTTGCTATATTTTGGACTGAAATACTAATATATACCATCTTAACTGCTGGCACATGCAATATAGCAGGGCAAAATTTTATTTCCTTTCACCCATGTGGTATCCTGATAAGAAAACAAAAGCATTGACACAAAAAACGAAAAGGTAAGACATGTGTGTCCATGAGTGCATGCATTACATGCATATATTTGTTCTGAGCACACTGTCCCTTTGATTCCCAAGAGTTCAGGATAAGTTTGCTCATGGTTCTTAAGCATTATTGGCTGGGCCTAAGTACTGACAGCACAAGATAAGAAAATGTTGGGGCAGCAATTACAGAGAAGCTAAAAGCTACTGCAGCAAATATGGAGTAGCAGTTCAACCAAAAGACAACAAAAAATTATTTGACAGAAGGGTAAAATTTGCTAATTCACTGATGGCTAAACATAGAGTTGTAGGTTATGTATAGGTGTAGGTTATGTATAAGTATAAACATCAACAACCAGTGGCGAAGTCAGAATTTTTACTAAGGGGTGTCACAATTTAAAAAAGTAAATACACGAAAGAAATCAAGGGGATTCGTACATAGTATATATACATAAAAACATAATTTTTACTTATCTAAACAATGTATTTTCACTATACTGTCAATCACCGTAACCAGTAGTATACCTGCACTGCATGTGAAGAGGAAGCAGGGTACTGGCTTTCAGTTGCCTCATATTCTGGTATCGACTCCAGCATTCCCTGATGCCTTAGTTGCTTCCTCCGATGGCCGAGTTGCAAGGCCCTTGTTAGTATAATTGGTTTCCCTGAGAAACAACCAGCTATATAAACTTCAATTACAGGAGAAGTCAAATCCGTGGCCGTGTGTTGGTTTCCTTTTTGCAAGCTAGAGCCAGCACACACATCCATTTCACAATTGATGTTCCAAGATTGTCCATGATTTTCAGATTCACTTAAAAACCCATTGCTATCGCATAAGTCTAGTGAACCAGACAACACGAGAACATCCCTATCGAAAACCTCAAATTTCACACTTCCTGTCATACTTATACTATCTGTACTAACAAAAGTAACCTCCTCGGATTTCTTATCGAATCTATCTCTTCTAAGTACAGCGGATACACCATCCGAATAAATTCCAGTCCGCGCACCATTAACTTCCAAAAGGGTGTCGCGTTTCAGTGGAACATAGTTCACTGTTAGGTACTCAGCGGTCAAATCATCAAGCTCACATTTGCTAATTCTAATGTAAAAAACTCTCAAATCTAGCCACTGTAAAGATAGCTTAAATCCAGACTGATAAGTACAGTGCCTCATAAGGCTGTGGCCATTCTCAACAACTCCATTCCCATTCTCGTGCAAGGTCTCCATTCCTTCACAAAACCAAGGCTCTTAATTACTCACCAAAATCCATCCAAATTTTGATTGATTTAATTGCTTAACTCCACTCAAGTAGGGCCATAACAGTGAAGAAGAACCTGGAAAATTTGAGGAAACACAAAGGAAAGGGGAAGAATAAGAATCAAGTAACAACTAATTGAACTCATGAAAAAAATGATATGAAAGAGATCAATGCCCAATCAGAGCAGCTCATAACTAGAAGAAATAAATGAAAGAATCTAAATTTGTAAAATATTTCTTCTGTAAAATACACAGAATAAAGGAGAGCTATAACCCCTAGAACAGAAAAAAAGTGAATCACATCAAAGAGAAATAGCCAGTGAGCATAAAAATGGGATCTTTATAGGGCAAAATTTGATCACAGGTAACAGTTAAAGGAGGAAAGCAATAGAACAGTGAAAAGACTAAGAAGGTATAACAAATAGAGAGAGTGAAAGTACAGCAGAAATAAAAATTCTGAAAAATCAAGAAGATGAATGTATTACCAGAGATCAAGAGAGCAGAGAGAGAGAGAGAGAGTGAATGTGAACCCCTTCAAATTCTCCAACTAATTTAATGTATTTTTATTTTTATTTTTACATAGAGTGGTCATTTATGAAGAAGAAAACAGGAGTTAAACGCAACCAAATTCCAACAAAAAACACAGCAGTAGTAAACGACAGAATGCTGTAGACGTCACGTGTACAAACAAAATACATAAAACACAAAAATCTTGTGTGAAAGAGTACAACAGCATCATCATCATCATCATTTCAGCAACAAAACCAACAAACCATTTTCCCTACAACTCACTCAAGCATCTTCCACGCCACCTCTTTGCCTGTACAAAGCTTCTCATCAAATTTAAGACACCGTCATTAACTTCAAGACTGGTTTTCTTAAGTTTCTGCTGTGAAAATGATACAGAAAAAGAGGAAATACCTTTTAACTTTTAGTCCCCAAGAATAGTCCAACACCGCAAATTATCAGTTTAAAGGCGAACTAGGAGAAACCCGTGTTCTCAAATTTGAAGTAAAGAAATGGGGGTAAAGTTTCAACCTTTTCTTTATATCGAGATCAGATCACTAAACTTTTGGTCTCGTAGATTCTATAATTTGGTTTGTGAAGTATGAGAAGT
Source organism: Nicotiana knightiana (assembly GCA_005239525.1). Taxonomy (NCBI): domain Eukaryota; kingdom Viridiplantae; phylum Streptophyta; class Magnoliopsida; order Solanales; family Solanaceae; genus Nicotiana; species Nicotiana knightiana. The sequence continues at coordinate 57,893 of ML394484.1, forward strand.
TTAGGTGGACCAAACCAACTATATCGGATTGAATTTATTTCATTTTTTGAGTTTTTTGTTACTTAAATATTATTTCAATCTTATTAAAAAATTGATAAATATATTATTTATTAAATATTCTTATGGGAGAATTTCCTTACTAACACATAATTTTTCGTTGATGTACACTTTCAAGGTTAACCGAATTTAATACTTAAATATCAAAATTAATATAATATCTAAATAATAATAATCAATTTAAATTTGAAAAAGATATAAGAATTTAATAGATCTTGAAATATGAATATATAAGAACAAAGAGATCACGCATTTCATTAACACTTGATAAGAAAATCATCATACAACCTACATTATTAAATGTTAATAACTATGGAGTGTTTTATATTTTATTAAATGTTATATCCCATAAGAGAATCCCAAATATTTCTAAATATATTTTTTTAAAATTCTATACAAAATCTTAAATATATATATAAATTATATATTTATATGTTGATTTGCTTCGAGTTTTTTACTCAATACCAAACCAAATCAAACCAACTCTAATCGAATTTTTTAATCGGCTTGATTTGACTTCTCGATTTGGTGCAGTTTTTCGATTCGATTTGTACACCCCTATAAATTACCAAGTGACTACTTAAAGAACACAGATATTATCCATCTTAAGTCCAAATAAATGACACTATGATATTGCTTATATCAAAATTCGAGTAACAATTAAACTTGTATTATGATTTTAAGGATACATGATATGATTCAATACCAATTGATAAGTGATGAATAAAATAGATAAATTGAAAGACAAAAAAAATCAAACCAGTGTTGTAGCCATGTATCGACCTCGATTCAGGATAGTCTCGAGATCAAGCAATAAAAACAATAAAGAACAACAATGAATAATAAGTAAATAGAGAGCATCACATATATTATTTTATCAATTAATGTAATGTGTTTACAAATGAATGGGGTCCCTCTTTATATAGTAGAGGAATCCTAGATAAGG
>ML394485.1:1697-23526 GCA_005239525.1 Nicotiana knightiana
TTTCTTCTATTTAAACATAGAAAAAATCTTATATTCTAAGAATGTGAATATTTTTGTTGTTTTTAATTTTCTTAAATAGAATCTATTAAGAGTAAGATAAAAATTTAACATATTAAGATTAGATATAACCTTAATATTTATAGCAAAATAGTATAGAATTTGGGTGTGGTCAAAAAATAGTTGTTCACAAATCCTTTCTTTTATTTATATTTAATGTCATTTAATATATTTTATTGCTAAAAACTGTCCCACCATTCGTTCTTGATAACTTCATTTAATACCCTCATAATTGGTTCTAAGTGTTATTCGACGTTATTATATAAGCATGTGTTAGATCTAAGATTTATTATATTTGACTAGAATTTGCCCTACATATTTCTTATTTTTTAATTAGTTTAGCAAGAAGTTCCATACTTTATGGTCAAACAATTTGGCGCCATCTGTGGAATATTTTCTAGTCAAAGTCATAGTTTCTCTAGATCTAAAAAAGAAAACCCACCAACACCAACACATAGAAATTTCTTTTTCCTACTGGCGCAGTCTAACATGGCAGGAAACGGAGAAGAAAGATTGAAGGCAGTGGCAGGGCTTACTGCTAATCTCCTAAACACCATCAATGAGGTTAACAGAGAAGACGAGGATAACGTGACACTAAGCGCTTCTCCTAGGCGAAGTGGTTCACCCCTCCTTCATGGCAGCGTTACCGCCTCCCACGGAAAAGGAGCCTCAACGTCCATGACGGAAGCAACACCATCAGCAGTGAAAAAAACTACTAGAAGCATGGCTAACGAGTACACTGACCTGTATACTCGAAAAACCCGCCCAAAGGGCGAGCAGGAAGGATGCGCGAGTCAAACATCACAACAACAACCAATGAGCAGCACATCCCCCCTCCTTCAACATGTATCACTCACACTGTTAATGATGCAGGTAATGACGCCCTCGCTGCTATTCTAAGAAAAATGAAGAAGATGGAGAACGAGAACAAAGCACTACGTTGTTGAATTAAAAAAATAAATAAAAGAAAATAAAAAAGAAAAAGTGTAAGAATTGGGATTTGAACCAAGGTTCATCAAGTAACTAAAGCTTTTAAGCAAACTACAAAAACCATCTCTTCCGTCCTACTCTTGTTGTTAAGGGGGCCAGGAAAATTATTTAAGGAGTTCCCTTGTGTATATTGATAAGTAGGAATTTTAACCTATTATTTTTTCTCTTTTACTTGTATTTTGGGCCAAAAATACGTGAAGGTATTCCCGAAAACTAATGTAATATGCTTGCTTGCCAGAATTGTTCAAAATGAGCCAAAGGAGTCATAATCAACTCATAAAGGAGTCAAAACTTGAACAAAATCAAAACTGGGCCAAGAGATCTGAACCGCGGACCGCACAAATAATGTGCCGCCACGAAAGCCACAACGTGGTCGCGATCACAATTACGCTGTCTGCGAAAGGGAGATTCAGAGAGGTTGATTTTTGGGCTAAAAGATGAACGCGGTGTGCACCAGAAAGGTGCAGCCGCGAAAGCACCTGTGCGGCCGCGATTAGAATTACGCGGACCGCGGTGGCTGAGGTTCAGAGAGCTTACAATTTAATAAAAAACGAGAAGTGCGGTCCGTCTCAGAATTATGCGGCCGCGAAAGTCTCTTACGCGACCACGATGGAAATTATGCGGTCCGCGAAACTCAGCTCAACCTAGATCAAGAAGTCAAGAATGCGGATCGCGATCAGAATTACGCGGCCGCGAAAGCAAGAGTGCGTCCGCGCTCAGAATTACGCGGCCGCACAACTTCTGCAGGGGTATTTTTGTCCGAAAATTTCAACTTAGTATAAATAGACTTTTTGTCATTTTTATGTTATGTTATGTATTATCTGAGCATGTGAGACGACTGGAACTACCCTTTTGGGCAATTTTGTATTAGATTCATCTTTTAACAGTAGATTTTCGTATCTTAATCATATATTATGGATTTTATCTTCAATTTCTGTTATTTCCATGAGTAGCTAGACCCATAGCTAGGGTTGTGACCCAACCCTAGTGTGAGTATTTGATGGATATTGAATTTTTGGGCTTGGATGTGTATGGGTTAGTGATATTTAACCTAGTTCTTGCTAGAATTATAGAATTAGTGGTTGCAAATATTGATTCATGCCTTTATGACTTAGTCTCTTCTTGAGAAAGAGAGACTAACTCTAGGAAAACTAGGCTAACAAGGAATTTGGGTGAACTCAAAAAATTGATAGCCCCAATTAAAGGGTTAAACCTAGAGATATCAATACCTGACTTGAGCTAACATCACTTGAATTGCATGAATACCCATTTGGACTTGAGAAAGCCAAATTAGGTAAAATCACCCAAACTATTGAGAGGCATAGAGTGAGTACCCGGGTGTGATAGCTATATTACGACCCCAACTAAATTAAGCTTGCCCTAGATTCTTGTTACCCGTTAGATATCCACCTAGGTAGAAGTCACTACCCTAGTCTATTTAAACACTTGAAAACCAACAACAAAAATATTGTACTTAGTTTCAATTATTGCATACAATAGAGTAAAGTTAGAAGTAGAAATCAAAACCTAAATGTATGGAAGTGTAATTAGGAACAAAACCCTCATCTAGCTTGGATATAAACCTAATTCCAAACAAATTAATTCCTTGTGGATTCGATCCCGACCTAATTGGGTAAAACTGCATCGATCATCCTCGTTACCTAATAGTAGTTCAGGCTTGGACCCTATATATATATATATATATATATATATATATATATATATATATATATATATATATATATATATATATATATATATATATATATAAAAGGTAGGTCCGCTTCTGGGAGAAATTCTTCTTTACATAAACAATGGACACATTTCTTCCATTCTAGACATATTTACCGATTAACATGCACTAATTACAAGATAACCAAGCAGAATATCTCTTTGATCTGCATCTGATGCTTCCTTTAGATGATTGATTTATTGTTTAATGGTCACAGCATTTACATTGTAACTTAGCTACCTTGACTTTCACGATTTAGGTCTCCTCTTGTACTTCTCTAAATTTAGTCTTCTAAGTTAGTAGTCTTGTCTGGAGGTGGCAAACGGGCGGGTCACATCGAATATAGGCGGGTAAAAAAAAACAGATAAATTATTCGATACGATCCATATTTAATACCGATAAAAAACGAGTTGACCGACGAATAATATGGATATTCATATTATCCATGACTTCTAGAATATGATCAATTTTGGGAGAATTCCTAGTCTCTCAAACCGGAAAAACTCCTAATTTGAGATTTTACAAATATAAAAGTTAAACTCATTAATTATTCATTGATTATCCATTTTCTAAGTGGATAATATGGTTCTCATCCATATTTAACCTGTTTTATAGTTCATTATCCAACCTATTTTTTTAATATAATATAGGTGGATAAGTATTTTCTACAAACCATTTTGCCACTACTAGTCTTTGTCATTGAATAGGAATATCAGCTCTAAGACTGATAATTTTCATATACATATACTCTTATTTTGGATAAAATCGCTATCTACTTGAAGCACTGCATCGCAAACACATTCAGTAAGGCAAACTTCAATAAAATTGATGCGCTGCAGGGGACGTTATAATTGCCACGACACTTCATTAACGCACCACATTGCTATCTGACATTGTTTGCATATATATATATAGACCGCGAAGTTTCTATAAAAGGGAATCTAAAGTTTAATTTGGTACAACCTGTAGCTAACCCAAATAATGGTGTTATTTTTTCAATAACTCATCTAGTTGACTTAAAGCGTTTTTCAATTTTCAAGCTAAGTCAGCACATTAAATATTAATTAGTACAACCTGACTAAAAAATAGTAGAAAGAATATGATCACCGACCCTTGCTTAAAATAATCCACCAGGTCGGTTTTGAACATTAAAACAGCAATATAATGTCAACCTTATGTGGATCTGAGGAAGTGTCATGTGGCAACCGTTACCAGGTAGTTTCTTTTTTCCTTTTCAATCATAAATCTTGATATTCCCTTAATGCTTCATCTTATATATAAATAGCCAAGAGCTAGCCAACCAAATTATGCATATTAGTTCCTTCAGCAGTACTTGAATATTATCTTGTTATCAGCCATGGAAAAAGTCATCTTTTCTTCTTGTACACTTCCATCTTTGTCTTTCTCTGATCCAAAATTGCTTCACCTGAGAATTAGATCAAGGGTTAAAATTTCTGCACGACGTAACGATTCTTGTGACTGGGATTATAGGGGACGATTGGTGGATGAAAGCATGATTGTGTTAAGGAAAAGAGTTCATGAGATGAAGGTGGTAGAGAGAAATTATGAGCCACCTGCAGAATGGATGGAATGGGAAAAGCAATATTATGCTATTTATGATGAGGTAATATGCAATTTGGTTGGGTGTTTACAAATGCAATTGTTGAGCACTAGGCCTAGTTTGGCTCTTGGGATGTTACTCCTCCTCCTCATCAGTGTTCCAGCTTCAACGGCCATGATTTTCTCTCATTTAGCCAGTAGCGTCCTATCGATGACCGTTCATCTTGGTTGATGTGTTTTAATAGTCAGCCAGGATTAGTTGCGTATTGTAATGGGACTGCACTACATGTACATATATATTTGATAAGCATAGTTTAATTATATTCCTTCATTCTTAATTTTTGGCTTTTGGTCAGTTTTCATTCTCCGGTGGGTATTACAAATGTACCACATGGTTGTAATTTGAAATGTATCTAATTTGTTTTCTTTACGTGTGAAGTTCTAATTGACATTTCCAATTCATTAATATCATCCGATATCAAGATAATCTTAATTCACATAGTGAAATGCCCATTAAAGGGAGCACTTCTTATTACTTTTTTTTATTCCAAAAACCCGAAATCGAAACATTTGAGTAAGGACGGAGAGATCTTATCCATCCCATCACAATCTTTAGCAGTGCTAGAATAATCAATACTTTATGGATTTGTGTAAAAAAAGGTTGGGGTTGTGGAGAAAATAGAAATGGAGTTGGACTTTGTCATCCTTATCAAAAATCTTTTCACACCTTTTAATAATTTGTTCATGAACCTTAACTATTCGTTTGCCCCATTACGTCAAATCCAAACTACTTTCTCTAGAGCTCTTCCTCTTCCTTTTATATATGCTTGGTATAAGAAAATTGGAAGCTATAGTATTAGGATGATTTTAGTTGTCGCATACTTTTGTGGCCATACAATAAGGTTGAAATTATTATAATGCACTTAAAGTTTCTAGAATGATGGTTCCTTGGCTCATTCTTGTACATTGGGTTTCAGACAAGACAAAACCAAAATGACAATTTTCTCCTAAGTCATAGAAACATACGCTTGATTTACCAGGTCATGTCCATTTCTATTGCGGCTACCACACGCAATAAAGTACCACGAAGTTTCAGCACTACTCTCATTTTATCCAGAAGAACCCTATTTAGTTGTACTACACAAATTCAATTACAACGAAAGTACTACACACGTTTAAAAAAAGAAATAATTCCAAAAAAAAAAATACAAGAGATAACTACTTGAATTTTGAAAAAGTTAGCAAAACGAGTTTCAACGCAACTAGTGAAAAATGAAAATTTCAATCTCGTATAATAAGCAAGACAAAATTGTTAAGATCATAAGCATCGTATGTACATTTTATTCTCTCAAAGTTCTTAAATCTTGAATAGTTCTTCTATATTGAGCTTTTACTAGGGAGTTGTGACCAAGAAAACAGGACAAGAACATGACTAGGAAAGTTGTCTAGTTTAATTTTCTTCCCACCCAATAAACACTTTCTTCAATTATACTTTGACGAAAATGTATCGTAAAAAAAAGCATGGGCTAGCCGGTTCGAAAATTGGTCATTCAAAAATAATCAGTGTTTGCAAAGTCATTACAAAATAATTATTATTTTGCTGCAACACGAAAAGTTTCAGCATAATATACTGGAGATCGGTGCACTTGTGTATGAATTTTCATCATATTATGCCTGAACTCCAACACGCGGAAAGTTCCAGCATTTTATACTGGAGTATTTTCCGGATTTTGAATAGTATTTTCGTTCAGATTTATCGTTACATGACAAATGATTAAATTTCTATTAATTTTAAAATTATGACTATTTTTGAATGATCATTTGTAAATTTAGCTATTTTTGAATTTCTCCAAATGTATCTGACCGATTCATTTCTTTTCCTGGTAAACCCACTATTGGTATATTCCTCACGTTCAGCCTTCCTAAGATTTGGGTTTATTTGACTTCACCCTCTAAAGCAACTTTCTCTCACTACAAATCTTCTTGCTTTTGTCATCTTTGTTTCATTATCAAGTCTAACGCAATATTCATTAACTTAAACTTGCATGTATAAGCAATCAATATTTTCGATCGTAAAAATATTTACACAATCATTAATAAATATTATGTGATTAAATTATTTAAGTAATAATTTCATACTTAAATTGCACTAATAATAGTAATATTTAAAAACTCTATGCAGCTTTCGCTCTAAACAATCAAATCAAACCCTCAGTTTAATTCCCAACCCTTCAACTACAAGACAACAAGAAAATCACGTCAAATAATCCACATAACTTCTCCTTAATTAATTATCTATGAAGTTCCTGTTGCCGTCCCTTTCTTGCGGCTACGCGCATTGCGCCGACGACGCAGTTTCGGAACCTTCACTTCTAAGACAAAATTTCTATGCGTAACACAACACCTTGTTCCTCGCCCTCTATATATTCTTCGTATAATCCACTACAACACCCTCCCTATACAAATCACATGATTTCATCAACACTTACAATTCCAATCATATTCCAGTAACAATAATAACAACTACGACTCAATCTCAATTAAGCAGTACATAGAAGTTATATTTTTATTTCTCCACGAATAATTGGAAATGAATTCGTTGATCCCTTGTTCTAGGCTTCTAAGTTCAAGTAACTCTCTGTGGATGACTCCTCCTTCAATCTCAACATGTATCAAACTAAAGGCCCGGAGGCAAGTGGTGAATGCGAGATTCGAACATAATCAAGGTGAAAGCAAGCTTGTGGATGAAAACATGATTGTTCTTCGAATACGTATTAAAGAGATGAAATTGCTAGAAGCTGGCAAAATAGGACCACCTTCAAATTGGATGAGATGGGAGAAGAAGTACTTTACGCATTACAACGAGGACGTTTATGAAGCTATAGGGTTGATACAGATGTATTTGATGGAGACCAGGCCAGCTTTGGCTCTAGGGATGCTGGCGCTTCTTGGTTTAAGTGTGCCCTTCTCAACTTATGTTTTGATCCTGCATGCCATGGACATGACCAAGAGTTTATTCTTTCATGTTTAATGTTATAACTAATTAAAAACAACAAGTAATCTTGTGTTTTTCCTTTGCCGAGTACTTGATCTTTTCATGTTTCCTTAATTAACCAGCGCCCAAATACAGAAGTTCAAAGGAGAAGATCGTTTTGATCAAGACTTAAGTTGAAATGACAAAAACCAAATTAAAAATTTTCAGAAATATTAGCTATTTCCTAGCTAAAATATGTCATATAGGTGTATCTGTGAGAGGACCATAGGCGAATTGAGGATTTATTGTCGATATGTTTAGAATGACTGTTTCTTTATCATACATACTTTTTATTTTTATTTTACATAATTCGAAACAATTTGAGTCAGTTGGACACACAGAAAACGCATGCCGACTCTATGAACTTCTCAACTTTGCACCAAATTGTGGGGTATTGCAGTTTGGAAAAAACCAGGAAACCTCAGGATTTCATTCACATATATCAAGTTTCTTTTGCGTACCTTTTAGCAGCTATAACATGTTCAGTAGCCAAATTTCACGTCCTATATTTGCTATTTCCTTTCAACTTATATTAAGTCAGTCAATTAATCATTTTCCTTCTTGTCAAAGAGATAAAGAATAAATAAAAAGAAATTGATAGTATAAAACTTTTCTTATACTATCAGGTAACTAAAAAGGTACTAATTACTTATGTAGGTAACAAATCATATATAATACGTATGATACTAGATGCATTGCTTCACGTTATAGAAGGAAAATTTTGAAAAGCCATTTTCACCCGACGTCTCTACTCTCTAGCAAAGTTCATATTTCACGTTCCTAGCTCGGAAAACGACATTTACGGACCAGCAAAATTAAACTGATGGTTTATATATATATATTAAACCCATATCAAAATTAGAGTGTGTTAACCGTTGGGGTTTTTAAGCTTATTTTAGCTTAAAAGAGGGTGAATGGGAAAAATAGATGGAAAATGAAATATTAGAGTTTTCCTCCTTGACATAGGGACATTGTCCCATATTGGAAGAGGAAAAGACTTTTGATGGGTATATATACAATTGCTCTTCTTCTAGCTCTTAAAGAATTATGAAGAAGGCAAGCCCTCGCGCTGCCGTCGTCGCTTTAGATTTGGATTTTTTTGGACCAAATTTATTTGTTAATAGTAAATATTAACGTAATATTAAATATCCGTTTTTAACGAAAAATTAATATTAAATCCAAATTATCCATTTTTTGTAACGGAAAATTAATTTTCCTCTGCGTGTTGAATTCCCGTTTTAATTTGCGTAAATGGCCATTTACGTTATGGCCGTTTTACGTGAACAATCATAACTGACCTCCGAAGAGTTGCACCTCTCTTCTGCATTCTCATCCTTTCTTCTGCATTATTTTAACTACAAAGAAAGCAACAGTAAGTGTAATTTGCTACCGATTATTGTGTTCGTTGAAACACTGGGTTTGAAGTAGCATCTACACCAGTATATAATCCGTTCTTTTCTGGGAGGAAATAATCCACAACCTCGGGTACTAGGAGAGATTAAGTTCCTTAAGGAAACACTGTGAATTCAGTGGGCTCGGATTAAATTCAGTTTTATCTATATTTCTGCTTATACGTTAATTTTCCTTCTCTAGAATTATTTTACAAAATACAGTATACTAACAAGCTTAAGGAACTTAATTGTTTTATGTATTTGTGTTATACTCACTGTTCTGGAGACTAAAACCTTTGTGATTTTCTACTCCCGTTTTGGAGATTAAAGCTTTCGTGGCGATTTTCTACTCCATTAGATATTAAAATCTGCGTGATTTTCTACTCCAGTTTTATTCGGTTTGAAGATATAAAAATTTCGTCATTTATTAAACGTTTGTTTGTGTCATTCTTTTATAGAAATGACGAATAATAACGGAAACCAGACTGTTCTGATGGTGACTGCCAACGCATCGACAAGATGAACAACACCGACATTGGCACCGGCAGAATAACCCGAAAAACTTTCCGGGATTGATTTCAAGCGGTGCCAGCAGAATATGTTCTTCTACTTGATGACTTTAGGTCTACAGAAGCTCATTAAGGAAGATGTTCCTGTTCTGCATGACGAAACTCCAGACAATAAACGCTTTCTCGTGACTGAGGCGTGGAAGCATTTTGATTTTCTATGCAAGAACTACATTCTTAGCGGACTGGAGGACGATCTGTATAACGTCTATAGTAATGTGGAGACGTCAAAAGAACTGTGGATTGCGCTTGAAAGAAATTTATTGCTGCTAAATTTTTGGACTACAAAATGGTAGATAGCTAGTCCAGGAATTACAAGTGATTATTCATGATCTCCTTGCTGAAGGTATAAGTCGAATTAATATTGATGTTGAAAGTATTAATTATATTATTTTTACTAATAGAATTTTTATTGAGGGTCTTGTCATCAATGAAACATTCCAAGTTGCAGTGATGATTGAGAAGTTGCCTCCTTTGTGGAAGGACTTCAAAAACTACTTGAAGCACAAACGCAAGGAGATGTCGCTTGAAGATCTCATTGTTCGGTTGATAATCAAAGAGGACAATAAAGCTGCTGAAAAGAAAGGTCGTGGAAACTCTACAATAATGGGAGCAAACATTTTTTAGGATGCTCCTCAAAATAATAGAAAGAGGAAGAAGGCTTCTGGACCGAAAAGCAACCCAAGTAAGAAGTAGTTCAACGAAAATTGTTACAACTATGGGAAAGCTGGACACAAATATGCAGATTGTCGTGCTCAAAAGAAAGACAGGAAGAAGAGTCAAGCAAATATGGTTGAAAATCACGAAGATATTGATGACTTGTGTGCTATGCTTTCTGAATGCAACCTGGTGGGAAATCCTAAGGAGTGGTGGATTTATTCCGGAGCCACTCGCCATGTTTGTGCTATTAGAGTAACGTTTGCTACATATGCTCCCGTTGGACCCGAAGAGACACTTTCTATGGGAAATTCCGCAACGGCCAAAATTGAAGGATGTGGCAAGATATTTCTAAAAATGACTTCTGGAAAGATGGTGACTTTGAACTACGTCCTTCATGTTCCTAAGATTAGGAAGAACTTAGTCTCTGCTGGACTTCTCGTTAAGAACGGGTTTAAGTGTGTTTTTGTATCTGATAAGGTTGTAATAAGTAATAATGAGATGTTTGTAGGAAAAGGTTACCTCAATGAGGGCCTTTTCAAACGGAATGTAATGGTCGTTAAGAATAATAAAATTCCAGCTTCTTCTTACTTACTTGAGTCAAATGATTTATGGTATATACGTTTGGTACATGTCAATTATAAAACCTTGCGAAAAATGACTAATTTAGAAGTATTGTCTAAGTTTGAATACGACAAATCAAAATGTCAAATATATGTGGAATCTAAATATGTTAAACATCCTTATAAGTCAGTTGAAAGGAATTCAAATCCTTTAGACTTAATTCACACAGATATTTGCGACATGAAGTCAATACCATCTCACGGTGGAAAGAAGTATTTCATAACTTTTATTTGCTCTCTTTTACTTAGGTTTTGGGTCAAAAATGTGTAAAGATATTCCCGAAAACTAACTTAATGTCCTTGCTTGCAGAGTTTGGTCAAAATGAGGCAAAGAAGCCAAAATAAACTCATGAAGGAGTCAAACTTGCACAAACCCAAGGCTGGAACTGGAGCTGTTGATACCCAATTTTTACCAAAATAATTTTTTAATTGCTTATATGTCTTCAAAATCATGCATTAGCACCAATTGGTATTTTTTCACAATATTTTTTTACATTTTTTATTAATTTGATCAGTATTTTATTTTTAATAAATAATTATAAAATTGCATCACAAATGATTTTTAAAACCTGTCTTGATTTAATATTACTATTACGGTCCTATTGAGTCCAAATCATTCCATAAATAGTCAAATTGGCACCTTTTGGCTATAATTGCAATAACTTTACAATTATAGCCCATGCATATAATTTTCGTGTTATTTTTACCAGAAATTAGTCTTTTATATTTTTAAATACTAAATAACCATTTTTAAAACATCTCTATGCATGAAATTTACTTTTTATAATTAGTAATTATTTTACAAATTATTTTAATTAATTTATTTGGGGTATTTAACAAATAGCCTTGTTTAATTTCAATTTCAGCCTAAGCCTACCATCCCAAAACCCTTTAAAACCAGCCCAATAAACCCCAAGGTCCAAAACATTACCTGCCCGACCCAATGCCTTAGCCAATCCTGGCCGTTGATCATTTTTTATCAACGGTCCAGGATTTCCCTACCATAATTAAACTGAACGAACCCCCCCCCCCCCACAACCCTATTCATTTCTACACCCCTCTCACGTCGTCACCCTTTCCTTTCTCTCACGCTCTCTACCTAAACCCTAATCTTCAAGCGTCGTCACCGACTTATACCTCCATTCTATGGTGTTTCATTGTCATCTCAGACCTATACTGGCCTCCTACTTGCTGTGGTTCATCAGTTTCTTAGATCCTTGAGAAGATCTCAAGGGACCTAGGCGGTCTGGTTTGCACCCTTACTTCTTTGCCTGTCTCAAGCCATTTGCTCGACTATGAGTAAGAGATCTTTCTTATTTTGTTATGAATATATGGTTTCTAGGCCTATGTTCTCATCTCTGTTATGTTTTCTAAAAAAAACCTAGTCTATTATCTTCGATCCTCTTAGGTCTGTATAGATCTGAGATGAATCGAGCAACTATCACATGTTTTTCTTTGAAATTCTCCGGTTTTAACTGATTTTTCGAATTTTCCCTAAACTAGGGTTCATTACAAGTCGTTTTTCAAAGGTCTTTCTGATTTTCTAATGTTTAATCGACTATCCTTTAGTCTTCTTGACTGATTTATGCAAAAGCTACTTAAACCCTAGTCGATTTATGTGAAACTCTGATTTTCTAATTTCTTGCTTCTATTATGAGTTTTTCAATGTTACTAGTCGTATTGATTCACTCTGTGTCTTTGACTTACACGATTTTCCTTTGTCAAATTCATTGCTTTGTGATTTTTTCCCTAAATAATCTTTATGAGGGTTTTTGAATCAATTTTTCGGCTAATTTCTCTGTGTTTATGAAGTCTTACTTAGTCTATTTTTATTTAGGGGAATCGATGTATTCTTTCCAGAATTGTTGTTAATCATTTGCTCTGTTAAGAATCTGTATTCCTAAGTCTTGCCTGTTTCTATGATTACGACCTTAAATTAGTTGTTCTCACCTTGTTTGACTGCTGTATATTTACTGATTTCTTTACATGATTCTTTTCTTAATTAGACCCCTGATTATTTACTCAATTATTTGGTCTGATTTGAACCTCTTGCCTTAATTAATTCCTGTCATTACCTTTGGCTAATTGCCCTTAATTAAGGGAAGACTATGTTGAACCTCTTTGTGTGATTGATTTTGTGATCCCTAATTGTTGATTATTGATTTTCTTTACCTTATTTTACTCTGCCCTCGACTATTATATATACTCTCCTCTATTCTCACTACCAAAACACAAAAACACAAGTTCAAAAACACACACTTACACTCAAACTCTCTCTTTTCATTCTCGGTTACTTATGATAATCACTGATCTAGCCGGCTGTAAGCCAAGGCTAGATATTAAACTGCACCTTCTTTACATTGCATGCTCTCTTCTTTAACTAGTATGTCTCTGATTAAATTTTGAAACCCAAACTCTATGTGTTTCATTACTGCACTAGTTCATTGCCCATGAATTCGATTTGTTTTCCTGTTTACTGCTTTGGTTAGCATGTTTAAGTTCTGTCCTAGTTGATGTATAATTAGCAATTCTACACTTCACTTAGTTATCTGATGCCTAACCAGTTGGTTTGTTGACTTCTATTTAATCTCATAACTATATGATCCTGTGGTTACTTGATGTATGTGATTGACCTTGCCTGTATACTTAATCCTGTTTAAAGACATATCCTGCTTTCTACCTTACATCTATGATCTATGTCTTAATTGTTTGTTGTGCATGACTAACATGCTAAGACCCTAAGTGTTTTATGTAGTTGTTGTTTGTTTCCCCATACCCTGTCCATGTACCCCCCTAATGTGGCTCCTATATGTTCCCAGTCCCCTCTCATCCCTGTGTGACATTGGTTTGTTGAATGTCTATGTATTCTATGGTTGATTGACTATGTGCTGAACTTACTCTCTTCAGAACTAATTTCAAAAAATGTGTTCTTACTGTTCTCTTGAATGATTTTCACTCTTGGCCTCCTCTCAAAAACTAATTTCTATTTCAGAAAACCTTTTCACTCCTAGATTCATCTCTATACTGTTTTCTTATCAAAAAAATTTCAAAGCTATGTCAAGCACTCTCACTTTACTCTTAAGTCAATAGGTTTTGCCCCTCTAGTATGTGTACTGCCTTGGAATCCTTTTGAGATTCCTTTGAACTCTGGCACACTGGGGCTGGCCATTCTACACTGCACATACTCAATCCTTATGGTGAAAAAATCTGGGTGTGAGCACTGCCGGGATTCTTGAGGTCCTTAGGGAACTCTGACACACCTGGACACAAATCTGGCTATGAAATCCTTTGGCATTTGAGATCATTGAAGGCCTGGCCTTACCAGGTTTGCCTTGGGCCTATTTGAGGCTCCCTATAGCTTAATTTATATTTTATTTATGTAATTTATTCAATCATTGGTCTGTAATAATTATTTGTAAACAGATATTGGGGTGACTAATGAAAAGGGAGGGTAGCTATATAATCTTGTGGGTGATGTTGGGTAGAAATCATGTCTCTAGGCTTTACATTCTGCAAATCTGCATTAGAAATCATGATCTAGGATTGTTCTATCTATTTGCATTCAAACCATGCCAAACTCATACACTAGACATCCTGATTTATGACATTCGAATTTATTACTTCAACATACTGCATGTCATATATCACTACTCCAGCTTTGATTTTGCATAAGCACTGCCGCAGAGAGATCTTGTTATTAGGTCAATAATCATGCCTAACAAAAACAGTCATCCCTGTATGCATTAGACACCATGTTTTAGGAACTCTGTTTGCATCTGTTTGGACCATGTCTATTTCGATTAGGTAAATAACTGTCCATGAAAAAGTTTAAAAAACAACCTCGCACATAGGTAACATGTCTCTAAATACATAATAGGTATAAATTACTTGTTAAAATCTGTATCACCTAGGGCAGCATGCTCACAGGTTGAATAATCTCAAACTGTTAAACAGTTCTTGTAACTAGGATTGCATATAGTCCCACGCCTAGGCGAGCCTTAGGTAATTAATCTCTTTGTAAAAAATGAGAAATTGTGTTCTGATTTTTTATAAACTGCTTAAGTCTAACAGGTTTTGGAAATCAGTAGGCAAACTTATTAGGACCCTGTCATTTAGTTCTTAAACAGTACTGCATGTTCTGTGTATTAATGCTCACCTAGATATCCTGTCTTGGGATTTCTATAAAGAAATTTATCTGAACTTTGTGTTTGAGACGTGCTGCTTATTTGCTATATACATGTGGAGGTAAACATGAGCCTTCTAAATGCTTTCCCTTTATTTGACAAGTCCTACATGTTATTTGTTTGTCGCGTAGATTTTTGCCCTTTTAAAACACCTTAGGATTGTCTAGAAATGCCCAAATTTAGAGGTCCTAAACTCCTCCGGGACCACAAGGAAGGGACGAGTAAGAGTACACTTAGAGTTCATTAATCAACTCGCTTATATAACTACTAAGGGGTGGGATAATGGATAGTAAAAAGATATGATGACCTATGCGCTAATGCAACGTGTAGCCCCTCGTTGAGGAGTGATTACCGGGCATTGCATGGATATGATCCTATAAGATAAACAACTTAGGACCCCTTTCACCCATTTACATATGTGTGCTTAGCCTGCCAATCTATTAAAACCTTTCACCCATTTACATATGTGTTCTTAGACTGCTAATGTGTTTAAAACCTTTATTCATTTACATATGTGTGCTTAGACTGTTTATTCGCACTTGATTAATTCACAAAGTAAGTTTGGCTGGGACCCACAATTGTGGACTTTGAGGGGTGCCTAACACCTTCCCCTTGAAGTAACTTTAAGCCCTTACCCAATATCTGGATGTACAATTAGTGTTATAAATGACCCGTAATAGGTTCCCTAACGCACCTTAATTCATTAGGTGGTGACTCTCCAAATTCCTTACATCCCTTTTCCCAAAAGGAAATGAGTTGCCCCAATAATGTCAAAAACCTTGACTAATCCGAAAGGAGAGGAAAGAGGGGGGCACAACAGGAGCGCGAACAACGGTAGAAATACGCATCCGCGTAAGGACCACCGCTGAGGCGGCCACAAATACGCGGCCCACGAAAGTAAGGTTCAGAGAGGCTGACTTGGGCACAAGTTTAACCGCTGACCGTGATGGAAAAGCGCGGCTGCTGAATATCTGACGTGGCCGCAATGGTATTTTCGCTGAGTGCAAAGTTCGAGTTGCAGAGACTTCTCAGTTTGGGCTCAAATGAAAAACGCAACTCGCATCTAAATTACGCGTCCGCGAATTGATCATACGCGGATGTGAAGAGAATCTCGCTGAGAGCGCATCTTGAGGTTCAGAGACCCTGAAAGTCATGCTTAACAGAAGAACGCGGTCCGCGTCCAAATTATGCGGTCGCGATGGAAGCACACACGGACGCGGGTGAAATTATGCGGTCCGCGAAACTTAGCCCAATCCAAGCCCAGTGTTAAAGAAACACGGACCACGCTCATTATTACGCGGCCACGCAAACTCAAGCGCGGATGCAGATGCAGTCAGCTTTACGCGTCTGCGAATTCCTCGCAGGGGCATTTTTGTTCGAAATTTTCAGCTGTGCATAAATAGACCTTTTTGATATTTTAGGTTAAATTTTGTTAGAAGGAGCACGTGAAAAACTAGGTTTTACCCTTTTGAGTAATTTTATAGTAGATTTATCTTCAATCTTCAGATTTTCATCTTGTAATTGAATATTATGGCTTATATTTCATCTTTATCTTTGATTTCTGCTATTATTATGAGTAGCTAGACCCATAGTTAGGGTTGTGACCCAACCCTAGTGTGGGTATTTAATGGATCTTGGATTTTATGGATTAATTGTTTATAGGTTAGTGATATTTAGCCTAATTCATGCTTTAATTATAGAATTAGTGGTTGCAAACACTGATTTATGCCTTTGTGACTTATGTTCTTCTTGAGAAAGAGAGACTAATTCTAGGAAAATTAGGCTAATAAGGAATTGGGGTGAACTCAAGAGATTGATAGCCCCAATTAAAAGGTTAAACCTAGAGATAGTAATACCCGACTTGATCCAATTTCGCTTGCATTACATTAGCACCCATTTGAGCTTGAGAAATCCAAATCGGGCAAAGTCACTCAAACTAATAAGAGGTATAGAGTGAGCACTTCCGTGTGATAATATATCACGACCTCAATTATAACAAGCTTGTCCTAAATTATTGATACCCATTAGATACTCACCTAGGTGGAAGTCACTTCCCTAGTGCCTTTTAATCCTTGAAAACTTTCACAAAAATGTTGTACATAGATTATTCTTAGTATTCAATAGTATAAAATTAGAATAGAGTTAATCACAATAATATTTAGAAGTGCAATTAGAAACAAAACCCACATCTAGATTAGCTAGATACCCAATTCCAAACCAAATTAACTCCCTGTGGAAATCGGTCCCAACCTCATCGGGTAAAACTGCATCGACCACTCCTCGCTACTATATAGTGGTGTAGGGTTGGAACCGATCACTTTTTGGCGCCGTTGCCAGGGAGTTAGACGGTTTTGTCTATCTATCTAACTATTTGTGTGTCTTGTTTTTCGTTCCTTCTGTGTTTCTAACTTTTGTGTGTCAATCACTTTAGGTACCAAATGACTCATAATGATGCTCTCACAAATATTCTCCCGGGGGAGGGGGTAGATGACAATGGTGAGGATGAGGTTAATCTAGAACCTCAAGTCCAAATAAGAGGCCGCCATGCTAATGAAAATATTCCAATCCCTTCCCCACCTCCTCCACGAGCAGCGTAGTGGGTGCTTCCCAATGAAGGTTATGCCAGTGCAATTGTCCCACCCCGAAATCGGGCGTGCAATTCCCAAAAATGTCATGCTGACCTTATTGGAGCAAAGAGGTTTCTTCACTGGCGCTCCCCATCAGATGCATATAAACATCTAAAGGGTTTTATAGACACATGTTGGGGGAGAAAGAAGAGAAATGTGTCGGAGAATAATCTGAGATTGAGACTTTTCCCCTTTTTACTTTGAGGGAAAGCTTTAGATTGGCTCGAGAGGATACCCAACCATTCCATCACCACTTGGGATGAGTTGGCGGATAAGTTCATAGCCAAGTTTTTCTCACCGGGTCATATGGCAGTATTTAGGGATGAGATCTTAGCCTTTAAACAGGAACCTAATGAACCCCTACATGAAATCTGGGAGAGATACCGGACTATGGTCAATGAATGCCCTAACAATGACATGACTGAAGCAATGATCCAACAGACATTCTATAGGGGTATTAACACGACCAATCAGTGTGTGGTGAATCAGCAAGCTGGGGAAATTTCATGAAAGTGCCTTATGCCGATGCATGTGACATACTTGATGAGATGGCTGACACATCCTCAGCTTGGCAGAGTCGGGAAAATGTTCCTCAGGGTGATCCTAATGTCATCCATCTTCACAAGGAACTTCATGACCATGGACAAGCCATAGCCGAGTCGATAACTACTATGAATCAGTTAGCAAAGGCGCAACTTCATCAAGTATAGGGACCAAGACAAGTAAACGCCATGAAAGGGGTGAATTTGATGGTCAACAAGAAGAGAGAACTTGGTCAACAAGTGCAAGGAAATCAAGAACAATATGAGCAAGGTGGTAGTGGGTACAACCAAGACAAGTCTTATGATGACCAAAGTGAAGAAGTGTTATATGCTAACAACTATCAAGGACAACAGAGCAATGCTCCAAATCAACAATGGAGATCGCAAGGCAACAATCAAAACTGGGGCAATGAAGGCCAAGGGAATTGGAACGATGGCAACAACAGCAACTCAAACAACTAGGGGAACAACAACCAAAATCGGGGGAATCAAGTAACAACAATAGCAATTGGAGTGGCAACAACAATAACAATTGGGGAGGCAATGGAAACCGGGGGCTGGGCTTTCAAAGGCCCCCGATGTATCAACAACCCAACAATCCGCCTCCAAATCCGTATCAAGGGCAAAGTTCTTCAAACAATGAGATGGGGCAGATAGAGAGTACGTTCAAACAGATGATGGAAAGGAATGCCGACTCTGATGCTCAAATAGCTTCCCATACCACCTCAATCTGTAACTTGGAAGTACAAATGGGTCAAATTTCACAAGCATTGAATACTCGCCCTAAGGGGGCTCTACCAAGTGATACGGTAGTAAACCCGAAGGGAAGAACAATACAGGCCATGCCATGGCGGTGACCATAAGAAGCGGTAGGGGTGGAGATGCAAGTACCTCGAATCAAAAGAAAGTTGTGAGTGATGATGTTGTGTTGCAAAATGATGATGATCCAATAATTGATGAACAGGTGAATGATGAGACTTTGAATGATGAAGTGAGGATCGATAATCATGACAATAGGGAGGAAACCCAAAATGACGTGAACCCATCTAGGGAACACGTGATAGACATACCGAAAACGGTAGTGTCTAAAGCCAATACTCCTTTGCCAAGACCTCCTCCACCTTATCCTCAAAGACTTGGAAAGCAAAATAATGAAAACCAATTCAAGAATTTTATTGAGATGATGAAAATCTTGTCAATATATGTGCCCTTGGTGGAAGCACTTGAGCAAATGCCGGGATATGCCAAGTTCATGAAGGACTTGGTAACTAAAAAGAGATCTTTGAATTGTGAGACCATCAAAATGACTCATCAAGTGAGTGCCATTGTGCACTCGATGGTTCCAAAGCTTGAAGATCCCGGCGCCTTTACAATTCAATATTGATCACGCTCAACTATGTCTAATAAAAGACTAAGCGGGCGTTGCAAATATAATCCGGGGTATTATGCCCAGAGTCGATCCTACAGGGAATTTACGTATCAAGCAAGCTGCTAGAATACTCAACTGTCACTTGATGTTATTTAAATTACTAAAACTAAAGATTAAAACTAAATATTAACTACGCTAAGGTGTAAACAATTGTAATAAAGATCTAAGGTTATGGTTTCCCCCGTCGGTGAATTTACTTCTCGGATACTTCATATAGCTTGATTAGTTGTTTCTATCAATCATGAACACTCTATCTACCATAAATCTCTCTCAAGTAATTATGATAATTTACTAGACGCACTCTCTCAAGTTACGCTAGCTAGATTGCATTACAGTTCACTTTAGATTGCACCCGAGGTATCGTTATCTCTAATCCAACCTCTAAACCCTCGGTTATGACTTTCGTCTATACTCTGGGAGTGGTGTTGTTCAAACAATTACCTAAATATGCACTCTCTCTCAAGTAGATACATAATAAATAGGCACAGCTAATTGAGGGCCCTTCAATCAACTACAACAAGAACGTAGTTGAACAAATAGAGTTTAATCAACCAATCAAAACTATATTAATATCACAAGAAGTTTATTCCCCAACGGGTTCCACACGAAATTAGCTAAACAAATTCATAAGAATAAAATCTAAAACAACTAGCATAATTAAACTACAAAGTAAGGAAGAAAATATGTACAAATTGATGTTTTGCCTTGGATTCACTCTAAACTCGAATCTCTGTGTATCCCTGTGAATCTCCCCTTGTAGTTGTGTTTTAGGAGTCTATTTATAGGTTTAGGGTGAACCCTAACCGTGTAGGAGACTTCTATTTCAATTAGAAAACACTTAAACCCGTCAAAACTCGATTTCTGGCCGACTGGGGACCCTGGCGTTTGGACCCAAACGCCTGGCTAACGCCAGGCTAGGGCTGGCGTTTCAGCCCTAACGCCTGGCTAACGCCAGGGTAGGGCTGGCGTTTCAGCCCTAACGCCTGGCTAACGCCAGGTAGGGTCAGGCTGTTTGGCTCTGTCGCCCGGCTATCGCCCGGGTGTCTCCTTTCGCGTATTTTTCGACGTATTTGCATCCTTTTAGCTCCGTTTCCATCTCCACTTCACCTACACATGAAATAAACTCCATTAAGCACATAACAAGTGTAATTTTATCATTAATGCGCATAAAATGTAAGGTATATCACATGTTAAACTATGCAATTTAGTCTCGCATCAAGACCCCACACTTAAACCTTTGCTCGTCCTCGAGCAATCAAACTACACTCATGTACACAACTTTATTAAGCAAATCTCTTAACATGTTATACCAAGAATATTTAAAACATTTCAAGCACACAGGTGTGACATCCTCGCCTCAATAGTCGACTCACATATACCATGCTCTATTCATAATCCACTCACTACTCTAACTTAGAGGTCAACAACATTACCTTTCCTTCGTGAATCATGTGCCCTCACCATATCCAAGAGTTAGTTCCACACACAATGAAATTTAAAAACATAGGAACTTAAGATAGAAAGAATTCACTCACTCTCAGAAATAACATTCATATGCCACAAAAGATGCACCATAGGCTTGCCCGTAGTGTACTACTCTACTAATCGAGCTCATTCAGTCTAGGATCAAGTAGGACTTTATTTGGTTGTAATGTAGGCTGCGGGACGGGTAGGATACATTTGGATATAAGAGTGACTACACTTCCCTAAGCACTTTAATACATAACTTTAACGTTCAACCTCAAACTCATAATAAGCCAACCTCCACCTTCACAACAATGCTATTACCCCATACTTATTTAAGCACAATTACATTAAGAGTCACCATATATATTTTCTTTCATAATAACACAACTGTTTAATTTCTATTTTTTTTTTTCTCAAGTGACTCTTACTTTTCAAAACAGTGCACCTTTCTCCTTATTTCAAATATTTCCCTCACAAATCAACCTTCCACCTCACACTTTAATTTTTCCATATTTCATCACATTTTCAGTGCTTACGAGAGGTGACAAGGTTCAAATATATTATCGATTCAAACAAAGGGTCATGGCTTGTAATGTGGTTGCCAAAGAAATAGGATTATAGGCTCAACGGGGTTAACTACGATACATAACAATTAGGTGGGTAAAATATATATAAGTGGATCAACAAAGAAATGCCTATATCACTTTCAAAACTGAACAAAACTTCTATTTCGCTTTGCAAACACACGGGGCAAGTTCTAGACATCAAATGCAATGCACAGAATAACATACAAAACTCACACACACTTGGCACATAACTCACTCAGGATTGGATCTATCACAACACTCCAGTCAAAGCAGTTAAGCAAATCTTAAGAATTCCTGATTTAAGGTATTTATCCTGGAGTCAAAAATTGAGCCTAAGCGTCACAACCAAAGTACTGACTATTCTCAAGGCATTAGCACGTTTC